>OVAY01002969.1:0-13942 GCA_900406395.1 Kernera saxatilis | reverse complement strand
TCCATCTCCAAACGTGCAAGAGCTGGTTTGGGAAGAGTTTGGACACTGTTGTGATGGTGTTCAGCTTAGCCATTTTATGTGCAACTGTTGTGTGATGTTTGCTTAGGATTTCCTCTGGGATGAACTTGGCAACATATTTGATTTGTGTTTGTGTTTGCGTTTTTATTTTTATGTTTAGAATAATTTGCGGCGGTTATGACGCCAAAACATAGCTGAAATTGTGGTTGTATGTTTGTTTATTTCCGCGTCTTGGATTGAGACGTAAATGCTGGTGTTTCCCTTTTTTTTTTTATATAAATTTAATCGTTTGTGTTTGTGTGGAAATGATTTATGTCGTTTATGTTTTTTTAAAAAAATATTGAATCTTTTCCATCTTTGGTCATAATTTTTTTTTTTTCTTCAGATATTCAAGTTAGTTATGTAATATGTGTCTTTATCTAAACGTAACCATATTTCGGACTGTAACCGTTTCGGTTTTTAATCGTAACCGGGACGTAACCATATAAATGGTTAAATTTATAATTGTTAATTGTAACTATATATTAGTTATGATTAAAAAATTATTAACCGTAACCGTTTATTAACCGGCGGTTAATTGTAAAGTTAAAACCATAACCGTTTTTAAATTAAAATATATCAACATTTAACTATATATAATTAGTATGACAGAAATTATGTGTAATTTGTTGTTTTTATTATTTTGTTTTGGTTTTTTATTTGCAAGTTTACCCTCAACTTACCGAAAATGCAAGTCAAACCAACGAAGTACGAGTCAACCCGCAATATAACTCTCGTCCGTGTATAGATTTGTAAATCGTATATAACCGTATAAGGTTCGAACTCAAGACCTCTAGAACAATTTCATACACATATTACCATTTGTGCCACGATAATTTTTGTTAAAATCTTAAACCGATATATAGATATATGCATATACGATATATAAAAATCTCAAAACCGAAAATATTTGCTATCGTCTTCCTCACTATCTCTACAATCATAGACTTTGTTAAAACATGAATATCTACATATCAAATCGAAGCCCTCGCGATTAGGAGTCCATATACACTCTTAGAATTCAGAAACTCTAATGTATGTTGCCGTAAAATCTCTTCGAAGTTTCATATCCAAAAATTAATCATGCCCGAAATAAAAAAAAAAAAAACTATTGGGCTTTGTTAATATTAGTCTCCTGAGTTCAGATCTAGTCTCGTTTCTTCAAGATTCACTCGAGAACTCCCATAATTTAACTTTAGAATTTGAGAATCCAAACTTTATGAAGAAATTCCGGCCAATATAGTTAAAATTCCGGAGCGATATTGGTATCATTAGATTTGAAATCTTAAGAGCTTTATAAAGAGATATAGATCATTACAAATGGTACATCGAATGAAAATTCGCCATTGATGAGCTTCAAACTCGATTTTGTGTTTGTTTTGTATAAAATTTAGTTTTACTTATATAATTAGTTTGATTTGATAATTTACCAATAATATTAAGTAGCACAAATGGTACCGAGAGGTCATGGGGTCAAGGCTCTCATTTTACAATTTACAGATTTGAAAAAATGTTCAAAACGACGTAGTTTTGATAATATACACGGTTATATATGATTTACAAAATCTATACACGGACGAGGGCTATATTGCGGGTTGACTCGTACTTCGAAGATTTAATTTGCATTTTTGGCAAATCGAGGGTAAACTTGTAAAAAAAAACCACTTGAAGGGTTATTTTGCAGAAAACCCTAAAAACAATTACGAGCATATATATTATAGTTACAAACTACAAAAAAATTTGTTATAAAAAAGAGACGAAGAATCTGTATATGGTGAATTTTTTTTTTTTTTTGTTATTTTTGGGTTAATATTAATTAGAGGCCAAGTACAACCATACAAAAAGACCAGGCCTATATGGCTACACATAAGACTTATAATAAAAAGGCAAAGAAGAAAGCCAACACCGACTGCAAAAGTTTAAAGCCTCGAAACTAAGCCGGCGGACAACAACATATTGAGTTGTTAATGTGCTTAGGTTTCTGATATTTCTTAGTCTCCGGGGCCTTTAGATGATAAATCTAACAACGTAAGAAATATATTTGTTTTGAGGTTAGAGTGTCTTGGGAATCTGAGATTCTCGTTAGGAGAAAATGTAGGTCGAAATTTTTTTTTTATTGAGTTGGATGAAATCTTACAAAAGCCGATCTAAATACTGATGGAAAGTGGAAAAAGATAATAGAAGAGCTCGGATCAGATGGTTGTGAATTAGAGCGATATTCTCCTTCCTTGTTTATAGTGGAGATTATAACGTCTTCTAGTTATTGCTCAGTGATTTCAATATTTTGTGGTGCACGTTCATTAATTATATATTTTTATTATTTTTATTTTGAGTGGTTTTTGGTTTTAGATTTTGGTTTTTAGATTTTGGTTTTTGGTTTTTGGTTTTTAGATTTTGGTTTTTGATTTTGGTTTTTGATATTTATAAATATTTTCTATACAAAACTAATAAATGTAAAATGAAAAAAAGATTGTCGATTGTTTTTTGAGAAAACACTCCAAAAATCTAGATTTTGGTTTTTTTTTTGAAAATTAGTTAAAAGACATATAAACTAGTTTCCCTATTTTATTGGAAATTTTTTTTGTAAAAATTTTGATTGGCTACAGAATAGATTTTTAGAAAAACAAAAACCAAAAACCACTTCAAAACTACCACCAATCAAGGCCTAAGTAACTTGCTTACAATTAAAAACGCAGTCAAACCTTTTTTTTTATGTCAACTCAACATTTCTTCATTAAAAATTACCAAAAAATTTAGTGGAGGTCGTAACGTCTACATTGAAAATTAAGTAACTTCCTTTTGGTTTATAGTGGAGGTCGTAACGTCTTCTAATTATTGCTCAGTAATTTTAATATCATGCGGATCACATTTATTAATAATATATTTGTATTATTTTTCATTTTTGAACAGAAAAATAACATAAAATTAAGTAACTCGCGTATAATTAAAAACATAGCCAAATTTTTTTTTTGTCAATTCAACAATTCGTCATTAAAATTTTACCAAACAATTCAGTCAAGCTGTAAAACCATTAATAGAGTTAAAAAAAAAAATCTGACAAGAAGACAGTCAAAAATTTTAAACCATTTATTACTAGTATTTTATTGACGAGGATTAAATAAGAACATCTGACTACGATGGTAGCTAATTAAAAGCACGCTATACTATATATATCTTAGTAATTTTCTTCTGTTAAATTATACTATTGCTGGTGTCGCGTCTTTCTAATTAACATAATCAGACGGAGCTTAAAGTGGGAGATCAATAAAGTATTTTCTTTCAACTTTCAAGGTATAAATGTGGCATATCTTTTTTTTTTTCCTTTTTTTTGAAAACCGGAAGGGGTTCGGACCTTTGACCTGTAAAACAAAAGAACACTGGAAACTACAGTTGTAAGACACATGATATGCAAACACCGTTTTGCTTTATTAGAAATCACTTAAACAATCTTTACAGACTTGTTTAATCATATTTACTCGACGTTGCACCAGAAACTCGACACTGACCAATTCCTAATCTACCTTCTTACACACAACACCTGTTGTGTAACATACTGTGGTCACTCACCAAGAACCCTAAATTTTGTTTAGTCTCTTGTGACTTTTTTTCTCATGAATAGCTAACCCTAAACAATAGTTTAGCCTTCACTTATATACTCGCCAACTACCCTTAGCTGCGATATCTCTTATTTCTTTTCTTTTAGGAATTGAGAATTTTCCAATATCTTCTCTTCAAGATACTCCTTGCTCGCCAAGCTGCGTCTTTTGTGCGTCACTTTCTTTTGCCACATCATCCTTGTTCTTTGTATCCTGAGCCAAGTCTTCGTGCTCTAGTTAGATAACGCAACATCATCCTTGCTCTGCATTCATCTGTGNGTGCTCCAGTTAGATAACGCCACATCATCCTTGCTCTGCATTCATCTGTGTCACACATTGAGCCATGTGTGTGACACACTCGAACCTTAGTGCAGACTCCAAACTTTTGGATCTTACAATCTCCTCCTTTTTGTATGAATGTGTTACCTCAAGCACCTGTAATCAAAAACAGATACTACCACACATACTAGTCCAGCAATCAACAAAGTTAGTCATCAGGACAAGTCCACATCAGACATGAGACATGACTTGAAGAGCAATCAAAGCCAAATGATATTAGGGCTTACACAGTCTCAACAAAGGTTCTCATCATCACACAAAAAGGGCAACAGAGAGATAACATGAAATATCAAAACACAAAGTTAACTCCTCGCCATAAGACTCTGCAGCAACACGCATCTTTTCTCCCCCTGCTTGAGAGCACATTCAGATAAAAACAAATAGCATAAACACTTATCTTTGACTCTGAGTTGCATTACTGTCAATCATTCCACAGCGATCAAGGATGACTCGTGCTTCCCTCATTTCAGGATTATCAACTGGGAGATACTGCTAATAAGGAAGTGACCATAACTTGAATGGAGCGTACCTTTCACATGCGTCAGCGGAAGCAAATATTTCGTTGAAAGGATACTGAATGAAACACACTCAACAAGCTTGATTAGCTCACAACAAACGGGCATGAAGCCCAAAACTGAACTGACCCAAAAGCACATGAGATAGAATCCAAAATTATTGACACAAAGATCCGAATTGTTGTGTTACAAATAGCAATAAGAGTTCAACACACCTGCAGACAACTTATGAGTACCCCATGAATACCATTTCACACATACACATCTAAGAATCAAAAGATCTCAACCTTGGAGGGTGGTTAAACCCTGTTAAGACATCTCAAATGAATCACCTCTTAGAGTGTCACATGTGCTAGAGAGAGAGCTAGTACATATTTCACTCGGTATCACACCACAAAAAAAACTAAGATTTTAGAAATAGCAACTTACCAGCTCGGGAGGGAGATGATCTCAACCTTGATCAGCTCAGGGTAGACTACGCACCATCATACACCTCAAGCTCACCGTCATTGCTTAAAAAAGAACAGAAACTCATAATCTCCTCCCCTTTTTGTTCTTGACTTAAAACCATCAAGGGTTTGTCACTCATGTGTAAGACATCCCCTTGCTTGATCCAGACAGTGATTGACTCCAGTCTAAGGTGTGACAACAACTTAGCCCAGGTCGAGTGTTCTTCGCTTCTGGCCTTTGGACCTCTCTTGCCTGATCAAGACATTGACCAGTCTCTGATCCAAACAGTGATCGACTCCAGTCTAAGGTGTGGTAGCAATTTAACCCAGGTCGAGTGTGCTTCTCAATGGCAAGCAAGGACAAAGTCTTTAAGATGCATGATGAGCAGATATTTCCCTGTGCTGAATAGTTGATAAGAGGTTTTACATATGTGTAGTATGATACAATGCTTTACTTCTGCACAAACAACCTCTCAGCACAAACACAAAAGATTAGAGTTCAGAGACACCAAAAGCTTTTCGTAAGTACAAAAAACTATTGAGATCTAAAGGTTTAGTGAAGATATCTGCAAGTTGATTCTCAGATGCGACATGTTTAATGACAACAAGTTTATCTTCAAAAAGTTCCCTAACAAAGTGATGTCTAAAATCTACATGCTTAGTGCGGGAATGTTGCAGAGGATTCTTTGATAGATCAATTGCAATTTTGTTGTCACAATGCACAAGTAAGGGTTCAGCTTGAATACCGTAGTCACCCAGTATTTGACTCATCTAGAGAAGTTGTGTACAGCAGCTACCGATAGCTATGTACTCCGTTTCAGCAGTGGAGAGTGACACACAATTCATATTCTTGTTGTACCATGAAATCATGTTGTTGTCAAGGAAAACGCATCATTCTGAGGTACTATTGTGATCATCTCGACCTCTAGCCCAACCTGCATCACAAAAATCTACAAGAATTGTGTTAGTCTCATTAGAATAATTCATCCCGTAATCGAGTGTACCCTTCACGTATTTGATTATCCTCTTGACGACTATTAAACGAGACTCTCTTGGGCTTGCTTGATATCTAGCACACAGACCAACAACATCTTCTGCAGAATGGTTTCCATGAATATGCACCTGTGAGAATTCACTCTTTGCAACTTCCTGCTTTTGTGAGTCCTTACACTCTTCAGTCGTCACATCAGTATCAGATTCCTCATGTGTAGCACACTGCTCCTCCTGTGTTACCTCTTCCAGTGGGTAAATTTGTTTATCATCAAAGACAACATTAATCAGCTCAGGTTGATATGATTTCTTACTATTATCAACTCCTTTCATTTTTTTTAACCTCCATCACTGAACGTGACTCGTCCTCCTTTGACAGCATTGAAGGTGTCTAGGGACTTTTGATTCCCAATCATGTATCGGGAGTAGCTACTATCAAAATAGCAGGGATCTATGTTCTGACTTTCAAGAGGTGTGTAGATTACATTGCTAATGAACTCTGGTTCTGACTTTTAAGAGGTGTGTAGATTACATTGCTAATGAACTCTGGTTCTGTAATGATTTCCATTCTGGCGATGTTACACATACATTCAACTTGAGTGTCATCAACCTTACTAGCAAGCTCATCGATAGCCTCTACCTTGGAGAAATTACACAACAACTCAACTGGTGTTACCTCACCCAAGCTTTGCCATAATTTTTTGGTTCAACGAAGCATTGACGTTGTCTCCAAGCTTTTATGATACTGCTCCTAACGACATAACACCTGGTCTTTTGGTGATTGGTTTTTCCACACACAGAGCATCCCTTCCTCCCAGATCGAGCCATACTCTTAATGAGATGTTTTCTAGTTCTTGTATGTGTAACATCCATACGTCCTTGTGTTACACATACTGGGTTAACAATTTTAGTTGCAGACATAGATCTCTTCACAAAGTTAGACAGATTTTCAAGCTTAATTGGTACTACTGCTTCAGCTCCATGATATCCAAGCCCCCAATTTGTCTTTGGAGGTTGTTCCATCGACAAAATCTGATCCAAGCTCTTAGATCCCGTATTCAACATTCTGATTTTCTTGTGATTGTCATTTAACTCATGCTCAAGCAGCTTGCTCTTCTCCTTTTCTTGTGTCACTACCTCACTTAAACGTTCCAGCTTTTTTTCAAGAACCTTGATCCTCTGTTGTTCAGCAAGACTCCCTTCACGTGGTTTGGTATTCTCACCTGAATTTTATGCAATACTAAGTACTGGTTCTTTCTCAGATGTGTCTTGGTCTAACTCAAGAATGTTTACCTGAGCTTTCAGCAGTGCCTTATCTTTGATCAATTAAAGGTTCTCAGTGCTAAGTTCCGATATTCCGATATTCCTCCTTTGGATCAATTTCACCATCTTCTTCGAAATCTGAATTTGAGTCTGATTCAGAATCTTTGGCAGTATATGCAACAAAGTTCAGCATGAGCGCTTCATTATCTTCTTCATCCTCTGACTCATCATCATCGCTGTAGACTAGAAAGGAGTTCTCCTTGTTATTCTCACTGCTAGGACATTCACTCTTAAGATGACCAAAATCTTTGCACTCAGAGCATCTCAATTCTTTTCGTTTAGCCAAAGGACATTCGTTTTTGAAGTGTCCAAAACCTTCACACTCATGACACTGCAGGTCCTTCTTCCTACCAGACTTCTCTCCTTCGAACTTGGATTGCCTAGAAGGTTCGGTTCTTTGCAATCGTCATAGAGAGCAATTATGTCCTTTTTCAACTCTCTTCAGCATTTTGTTGAAATTTCTAGTCATAAGACTCATGTTCTCTTCAACCTTCTTGATCTTGTCGTCTTCACTTTCAATAGCAAATTCAATTCCTTTCTGTTGAGGTATTTCTTCTTGAGCAGCCTCCATCTCCTCAGCTTTGAGCATTCCAACAAGTTTATCGTACCTCATCTCATCGGTGTTATGAGAATATTTCAATACCGCTTTGTGAGCAGTCCATTTAGGAGGGAGACATCTCAGCAGATTTTTAACAATTTTCTTCTCTTTATACTTCTTACCAAGAACGACGGCTTCATTAGCTAAAGTACTTAGCTTAGCAAAGAAACTTGCAATGGATTCATCTTTTCCCATTTTAAGATTTTCAAACTGAGATGCAAGCAAGTCCAGACGAGATCTTTTCACACTTGTATCTCCTTCGAAATGATTCACCAAGATGTCCCATGCCTCTTTAGCAGATTCACATCCTTGAATAATTTTGAACTGATCAAGATCAACACTATTAAATATAGCAGTTAAGGCTCTGGAATTGAATTTTGATGCAGCTTTGTCTGATTCGGTCCACTGTGCTTTGGGCTTGGGAACTTTCGTCTTGTCTTCAGAGATAAGCGTTGGTTCTTCCCATCCTTCTACAACAGCCGTCCATGCGTCTTCATCAATTTCTCGAATAGTATGTCTCATCTTTGCTTTCCAATGGCCAAAGTTACCTGCATCAAGAATAACAGGTTTCTCCATTACTCTGAATACCCTCGTAGTATCCATGTTCTTTCTCCTCAGGACCTCAACCTGTGAATAGATCAAAATCTAATCGGGTGACCTACTCTGATACCAAATGTAAAACCAAAGAACACTAGAAACTACAGTTGTAAGACACAGGATATGCAAACACCGTTTTGCTTTATTAGAAATCACTTAAACAATCTTTCCAGACTTGTTTAATCAGATTTACTCGACGTTGCACCAGCAATCGACACTAAGCAATTCTTAATCTACCCGTCTTACACACAACACCTCTGTTGTGTAACATACCGTAGTCACTCACCAAGAACCCTGAATTTCGTTTAGTCTCTTGTGACTTTTTCTCTCATGAACGGCTAACCCTAAACAATAGTTTAGCCTTCACTTATATACTCGCCAACTACCCTTAGCTGCAATATCTCCTATTTCCTTTCTTTTAGGAATTGAGAATCTTCCAATATTTTCTCTTCAAAATACTCCTTGCTCGCCAAGCTGCGTCTTTTGTGCGTCACTTTCTTTTGCCACATCATCCTTGTTCTTTGTATCCTGAGCCAAGTCTTCGTGCTCCAGTTAGATAACGCCACATCATCCTTGCTCTGCATGCATCTGTGTCACACATTGAGCCATGTGTGTGACACACTCGAACCTTAGTGCAGACTCCAAACTTTTAGATCTTACACGGCATTAATTAATGGAATGCATAAGCGAAGAGCATTTTGTTCAGGATGTTTCTTGCGTGGTAAGTTTTACGTCCTTGGTGGTAAGGATGAGAATGAGGTATACCTAACTTCTGGGGAAAGCTACGATGAGAAGACAGATTCTTGGATGCTGATACCAGACATGCTTAAAGACATGAAGTTCATGGCTCCCCAATCTCCACCACTCATTGCAGTGGTCAACGACAACCTCTACTCGTTGTAAACATGGTCGAACGAGCTACGAGTGTATGATATAAACACAAACGTTTGGAAGAAACTTGGAGTTGTGCCTGTGAAAGCAAATGCTGCCTTAGGTTGGGGAGTTGGATTTAAGTCGATTGGAGATAGGCTTTTAGTGATTGGAGAATCATCTGCTTTATCGTGGAGCAAGACAATGTCGGTTTACACATGCCGTCCATCTCCAAACGTGCAAGAGCTGGTTTGGGAAGAGTTTGGACACTGTTGCGATGGTGTTCAGCTCAGCCATTTTATGTGCAACTGTTGTGTGATGTTTGCTTAAGATTTCTCATTTCTTCTGGGATGAGCTTGGCAACATATTTGATTTGTGTTTGCGTTTTTTTTTTTTTATGTTTAAAATAATTTGCGGCGGTTATGACGCCAAAAAGTAGCTGAAATAGTGGTTATATGTTTGTTTATTTCTGAATTTTTCTGTCTATTTTGCTTTTGCGTCTTTGGTTTAGACGTAAATGCTAGTGTTTCCGTTTTTCTTTTTTATTTTGTGTTAGTGTAGAAAAGATTAATGTCGTTAAATTTTTTATAAGAATATTGAATCTTATAATTTTGTTGTTGAACGGAGAATCGATGTCTAGCAAAGCTTTAGAAACCAATAGATTGGTGTTCTTCGATCATCCTTATTATAAAAGTCCACTAAATCATATCTTGCTGGAACTACACGTAGGAAGTCTAAGCTGGACGATTCATGTGCGATTTTATGTCAATTCTCCGTTTACCCACATATCAATCAGTTTTGTTGTTTCTCCATAATTTTTAAGTTCTTTTGAAATTTGGTTTTGGTCTAACAATCGGTGTCAATATGGTAAACTAATCCAAACCATACCATATACACTATTCACGTTATTAATTGAAATATGTACAATGTAGTGGGTGATTTTTTTTGAATCTTAGGCAGTTCAAAAACATGAACAAAATTGATGATCTGCTTTATACAATAGAAAATGTAAAGACGCTTTCGATAGATTCGCCATGTTTTCTGCATAAAAACAAAACTCAAAATTGTTATCTTTAATAATATTATACTAATTCGGTAATAACAAAAGTAAAATAAAAACCCTCGATGAACAAACCAATTTGGGGAAGAGTCGTCCTGTTGGTCTGGGCCAATGATCGATTCCGCTCAAGTGCAAAATTATTTAAATCATTCTCATTTGACCAGATGAAATGGTGTCATGCTTTAGGCCCATTAGAAAACCAGGTGAGTGGGCTACTCCGACGGCTACACTCACCTTGGAGGATTAGTCAGGTGGTAAAAATCCGGATCACTCTCTGGTAATAAAAAAAAAAAAAACCAACTATAATATAACCTTAAGTGCATAAATTTTAAATTCAAAATATAGTTATCTAAAATTTACACATGATAGCAAAGTTTATAAAAACAATTACGAGCATATATATTATAGTTACAAACTATAAAAAATTAGTTATCAAAATGAGACGAGGAATCCGTAGATAGTGATTTTTTTTGGTTTTTTGTCATCTTTGGGTTAATATTAGTTAGAAGCTAAGTACAACCATACAAAAAGACCAAGCCTATATGGCTATACATAATACTTATAATAAAAAGGCAAAGAAGAAAGCCAACGCGACGGTAAAAGTTTAAAGCCTCGAAAACTAAGCCGGTGGACAACAACATATTGAGCTGTTAATCGGCTTAGGTTTCTGATTTTTCTTAGTCTCCAGGGCCTGTAGATGGTGACTCTAACAACATAATAAATATATTTGTTTTGAGGTTAAAGTCTCTTGGGAATCTGAGATTCCCGTTAGGAGAAAATGTAGGTCGAAAAATATTTTTTACTAAGTTGGATGAAATCTTACAAAAGCCGATCTAAATACTGATAGAAAGTGGAAAAACGTAATAGAAGAGATCGGATCAGAGGGTTGTGAATTAGAGCGATATTCTCCTTCCTTGTGTATAGTGGAGATTATAACTTCTTCTAGTTATTGCTCAGTGATTTCAGTATCTAGTGGTGCGCGTTCATTAATAATATATTTTTATTATTTTTATTTTTGAACATAAAAATAACAAAAAATTAAGTAACTTGCGTACAATTAAAAATGTAGTCAAACTTTTTTTTCATGTCAACTCAAGATTTCTTCATTAAAAATTACCAAAAAATTCAGTGGAGGTTTTAACGTCTACATTAAAAATTAAGTAACTTCCTTTTGGTTTATAGTGGAAGTCGTAACGTCTTCTAATTATTGCTCAGTGATTTCAATATCATGCGGATCACATTTATTAATAATATATTTGTATTATTTTTCATTTTTGAACAGAAAAATAACATAAAATGAAGTAAATCGCGTACAATTAAAAACATAGTCAAATTTTTGTTTTGTCAATTTAACATTCTTCATTAAAATTTTACCAAACAAATCAGTCAAACTGTAAAAACCATTAGTAGAGTTAAAAAAAAAAATCTAAAAAGAAGACAGTCAAAAATTTTAAACCATTTATTACTAGTATTTTCTTGACGAGAATTAAATAAGAACATCTGACTACGATGGTAGCTAATTAAAAGCACGCTGTACTATATATACCTTAGTAACTTTCTTTTGTTAAATTATACTGTTGGTGGTGTCGCATCTTGCTAATTACTTTAATCAGACGGAGGTTAAAGTGGGAGATCAATAAAGAATTTTCTTTCAACTTTCAAGGTATAAATGTAGCATATTTTTTTTTCTTTTTTTTTTGAATCCTGGGATGGAACCGGACCTTCGGCCTTAATGTCATCCCGGGTCCGGAGTCGGCCTTTAGAAATCCCCTTAAAAAAATTACCCTCCTTCCAACTGGAATCAAACCAGAAGCATAACAACACCAACATATACACTTAAACAACTGGCCCAACACACTGTTGTGATGTGGCATATCTTTCTAATTAACTTCAATGCTAATTATATGTGATAGATATTTTAAATACTTAATCACCAATCTTTTTCTTCACCATTGACACTTTGCTACAAGCGGATTATTAAAATATCTTTTAACAAATGCAATCATTTTCATATATATTACTATTATGTGATTATTTATTCATATTATTTTTTTTGTTGGTTTTGAAATTTACAGCATAAGATGTCCAAAGAGGAAGCTAAAATTAACCAAGAAATGTTGATGCTACCAAAAATTCAAGCTCCTAGAATTGGAGCAAGCGTGAGCCAATCCAAGCCAAAGAAGCTTCGGATTGTTGGCGTTAAACCCAACATCCTTGACCTAAATGCAATGCCTTGTTCTGATTCGGAAGGAGAAGAAAGAGACGAAACTCAAGAAACAGTTAAAAATTTCTCAAGTTTCAAAGCTCAAGATTCACATTATGAGCTTTGTTACGACCTTGAGGTCGAGATATTTGCCCGTGTTTCATGTTTAAATTAGGGTGTATTTGTGAATAGGGTAGTTTTTATAAAGTAATTTGAAAACTAGGTAGTTTTAAAAATATATTTGAGGAATGAGTAGTTTTTTACTGTTTGTGAGATATGAGAGATTGTGAGAGGAGAATAAGACAAATTAAGGAAGAAAGACAAAAATGCCCCTCCATTTATTTGGTGGGATCCGGTGGTGTACAAATAAAATGGTGTACAACTATATGGTGGTGTACGAGATATGATGGTTAAATACTAGTGATTGTACACCATTTTGAACAAGTGTTTGTACACCATCTTGTACACTGTCATGTTTTACAAGCACAATCATTGGTGTACGGGGAATACGTAGTGTACAAGCACTATTAATTTATATTCATATCTAGTACACTATATTTTCAATCATCATCATACACCATCTTGTACACCATCATATTTTGTACATGTACAAGTATGGTGTACCAAAAATAGCGTAGTGTACAAGCAATGTTGTTTTAACATCATATCTGGTACACCACATTTTATATCATCATTGTACACAATATTTTACTATATTATTGTACACTACTGCTAAATTTGTCGAAACTATAGCAAAATGAGACTTATTAGATTCATATAATTTTCTTATAAATTAATATATGGTTATAGTGATTTTTTAATTAAAATTGTTTAACTAAATCAAACTATAAGAGTTTTGGAGAAAAAGAAAAAAAAAAACAAAAAACTGTCTCTCTTCCTCTTTGAAAAGGGGTAAAGTAGTTTCGTCATTTTCAAACACTCTCCTCTAATACACATTTCTATTAGAGGAATAGTGAAAACTACCCATTTCTACAATAATTTTTTAAAACTACCCAATTTCTAAATTACACTTTTTAAAACTACCTACTTTCCTAAATAACCCTTTAAATTACTGGAAACTAAATTTTCTCGACAAGAAGTTTTCGCAGTTGCTACAAAGCTGTGGCNAGACGAGAACGCAGACTTGTGAAACCATACGTATGTATGCTTCCGAGTGGTCAAGCTTGTTGGATAATGTTCGATAAGGATTTCAAGAATTTCCGAAAACTTCCAGAAGTTCCTTCTGATCATTGCTTCTTTTATGGAGATAAGGAAACGATTTGTGCGGGTACGGATTTAATAGTCATCGGGAGGGAGAGGCAGCGGATTATGGTGTGGCGATATG
>OVAY01002968.1:0-13945 GCA_900406395.1 Kernera saxatilis | reverse complement strand
GTGAAACAAAAAATATGGATAGAACAAATATATTATTAAAAAAAACTGTAAATTTTATTAAAAATTATTACTTCAAACTTATAGAAACTCAGTCATTATAAAAAAAAAAAAATATTCAAAGACATAAATATATCTTATTATATAAAGCTGAACGCGCACGACGAGAACATGACACGTATGCAAAATTATAACTCACCAGATCACAACACATGTCAATTTAGATTGTGACATGTGTCAATACAGTAAAATAGTAAAACTTAAAAAAATGTAAAATAGACTAAAATATAGTATTAACATAATTGGGGAATGAAATAAGTAAAATAGTATCAATTTAATTGGTAAAATATTAAAAATGAAGAAGGAAATAATAGCAAAGTAGTGGAAAAAAAAATGAGTTTGAGAATTAAAATGTCGATCAAAATTATTTAACTCTAAATCAATTAGATCAAAATCGTGTTTATCGTCGTATTAGTATGCGTTTTTCGCAAATAGATCAAGTTCAACCGGCTACCATCAACGGGTATTTACTTATTTTCTTAATTATATATTAATATAATTATTAATAAAATTCGCATATTATTCAGATATTAATCAATTATAATAAAATATTGCAACGAATACTTACTTTTTTTTTTTAATTATATATAAATAAAAATATTATAAAAAACCCGCATATCATGCGGATCCTAATCTAGTTACCTTATAAAGAAAAATTTAGAAAAAAAAAATAATAATACAAATTCATCACAATCAATGATTATCCATGACAATCCATAAAAATATTTGATAAGAATCTATAGAATATTTTAAAATCCACTCAAAATTTTAAAATATCACAAATTTTAAAATCCACAAACTCTACACAAATCTATCTCCCAATAACCCTTAAAACACTATATAAAATGTCGTAGGATTGTAATTACTCGTAATATTTTGATAAATTTGGTTGAAAAAAACAACACACGAGAAGGAATACAAAAAAAGTCAGTGTGACATTCGTTACATGTCCATTGGCTAAACATTTACATATATTGACAAACACAACTTCCCATTTCCATTTTCTTCCCTTTTTATCTCTCTCTCAACAAAAACCCTAAAAATCATCTCTTTTTGCAGATTCAGTTTCGGCCCTCGAACAAACGCCCTTCTTCACCTTCCCATCGATCTCGAATCGAATCGATTCATCTTCTTCCACCAGGTCCTCCCTCTTCTTCTTCTCTCTGTATTCGATTGTGTCGAATCGATTTTCCCTTTCGCTTTTTTCTTGATTTGTTTTCGTTCTTCGTCATCGGATTTCGCCGAATTTCGGGAAAATTCGTCACGGGTATTTCGTGAATTGCCCTTATAAGAATCAGAAGCTTCAGCTATGTTCGTAATTTTGAATCTCCCTTTGATCGTTTTTACGTAATTTGGGCTCTTTCGAATGTTCATCCTTTTGCCCTGTTTCGTTGATTAAAATTCAGTCACTGAGAAAAGAAACTTACTTGAATTTTTTCATTTTCACGTTTGATTGAATTCCTCTCTGTACCAATTCTGATCTTGTAAGATAGATTAGATGGACATGGCCTGGAAAAAAGTTGAAGCCTTTTTCGTATTTGTGTTCGTCACAGAGTATGCGAAAATTAGTTTACAGATGAGTCTCCATCTAAAGCCTGACTGTTGAATTTGCAAAATTTCTCTGAAAAAGTATCGGAATTCGCTATTTTATATGTGAATTTTCCTCCAATTTAACTTTCTGCAAACTTTCCTGCACAATCTCTTCTACGATCAATTGGTTGAGAGAACGTGTTCTTATTATCTTCTGTTCTTATGCTGTAGCATGTTAGGAGAATCATATGCGCGTGTCTGTGTTATCGTCCTGAAGAAGAAGTCTCGTGTTACGTTTCTTAGTATCAACTTTGAGTATTTGCTCATTTCTTGATAGTTTTAGTGGTATTTGATGTTCTTTTCGCAGAGATGTCTCCAGCAACAAAGTCGTCAAAGTTAAAGGATAAAAAAACGGGGAAAGAAGCTCAAAAGGCATCACCAAAGCCTTCACTGTCCATGAATGGGAATAGCAGCATGGCAGCTAGTGCTTATAATCCTATTCTAGGAACATTTCAAGTTCTTGATTCAGTCTCGATAGCTTCTGTCTCGCCACTACACTATGGTCGTTTCCGAAGTATAGATGAGGCGGATGTAAATGGGATTGAGTCTGATTCAGTTTCGAACAATGGTAGCTGCTCGGGTGAGTCGGAAGATCACAAGGAGAAAACAACCAATCTGCCCCTCAGGCAGGAGGTGATACCAGGTGCAGACAACGACAGGCGAGAGAAAGTCCGCCAAAAGAATGAGAGAAAACATCAACGCCAGAAGGAGAGGCGGGCTCAGGAGTTGTATGAGAAGTGTAGCACATATCTCATGTCCAGAAAGCTCGAAGCCCTTACACAGCAACTTGTGGCAATGGGAATATCTCAAGAGCATGCGACTACAGCGTTGATGATGAACGAAGGCAAGGTAGAGGAATCTGTTCATTGGTTGTTTGACAGGGGCGAGGAAGAAATCGAGAAGCAAAGCATTCAGAGTCCTGGGAATTTGAAAATAGACATTACAGAAGAACTAGCTAGGATTGCACATATGGAGCTACAGTTTAAGTGTACGAGGCAAGAAATAGAGCGTGCGGTTGTTCAAGCAGAAGGTGATTTGGATAGAGCAGAAGAAGTCATGAAAGGCACAAAGTATGAAGAATTGTCTGTGCCAGTGAAACAAGAAGAATCTGGTGATCCTCTTACAGCAAGTAATGGTAAACATATAGTAGGGATAGGTTATCAGAATTCGGATGCAGAAAGGCGAGAAAAAGAACCTGTTCAGTCACCTGCTCTACAGCCAACAAGAGATGACAAGAACTTTAACTATACAAAGTCACCCTCCACAACAGAACCCGTGAACAAAATGGTTCAGCCTATGAAACGACCCCAACTGAAGTTAGATTGGCCAAAACCGCAACAATCTGCTGCTTTGGCTGATAAAAGGTGGCCAAATACAGGACAGGTTCCTTCTGCTTCTTACTCTTTGGCATCATCGCCATCACCATCACCATCACCATCACCTCAGCCTGCTGTGAGGGTTGAAGCTCGCTATATTGCTAGTGGAAATGAATTTAAGAGCCCTCAGCAGCAGCCAGCAAATAGGGAATCAGTCATGGCAATGAGGCAGCGGCCACAAGTTGTAAGCACGAGTCCTGTTCCAACCTCAAGCATGAGCGCATCACCTACCAGTTGGCTTCCTGCAGCAAGCATAGAGATCATGAAGTCAAATGGGTTCATACAAACGCATAATATCCCTAGCGCGAGAAGCCCGAGTCCAAACAATCTGAATCCAAATCAGATCTACCAGCAACTTCAATATCAAAACCAGAAGCGATTCAGTAACAACAACACAGTGGATACACATGGTAGTATTGCCCGAGGGAATGGCAACTTATGGACTAGAAACACTGCATCATCTCCATCCATATCTGCTGCGTCTTCGCTGGGACTGTTCTCTGCGGTTGGTTCAGCGGGAACATTGAGTGCATCCTCACAGATAGATTGGAGCTCTGGTGGTTCAGTCGACTACACAAGCATAGACTGGAGTCTAGATCAAGGTTTATCCCAAAACACTAGACTCAATGGAATCTGGTCCGGGTCAACGAGCAGCAGCCACATGTATGATGCAAACATGAACAGGTACAGTCTAAAAGGTTCCATGGGAGGCCGATTCAACAGCAGCAACGGTGTATCTATGGAGAATGCAGGAGTTGGTGTAGTTGTGGAAACACAAGCAGCAACCTCTCAAGACTGGACTTCACCATTTGAAGGAAAAGATATCTTTAGCTTGTCTAGACAACATGCGTCTCCTTCTCTGTAAGAGCAGAGGAGCTACATATATGGAAAGTGGAAGTAATAAAACAAGAAAAAGAAAAAAAGACAACAGAAAAATGGTTTCATGACTTATGTGTGGTTGCTTCTCCGTTTGATTCGTGAATATGTTTCTTCCTTTTAATTTATCTTTAAGAGCATCCAACTCAATCTTTTAAACAATTAAGTCAATACCAAACACAGAACTTAAAGCCTTTTGGCCTCGCAAAACTTGTTACATCTCATTGGGAATCTCCAAACGAGACTCAGAAGAAGATGAAGTAGTAGCAGTTGCAGAAGCAGGTTCTTTGTACCATTCATTAGCCTCCCGAGTCATAAAGTTTGCCTCTGCAATGAGTTTACGTCGAGTTAGTTCCTTACATGTACACAATCCAGTAAAGGATGATTATAAGAAACCACTGCTTGTAACTTGCTGATACCAAATTTACAACAGAAGAGAACATACCAGACAAGAACACATTCTTGTATTCTTCATCATCGTATATAAATTGTGGAGGATCTGGTGAACCGATACCCACAATGGTGCTTCCACTGTTATGCATTTTATCCCAGCAAAATTAGCAAAACTCAGCACATTAAATAAGATCTTTCACTAGCTTATTAAGATGCATTTTGTTAGATAAATTCAATAGTAGCATCATAGTATTTACTGTAAGTTGCTGTATACTCAACTACTAGATGAGCTCCTATGGCAATGCTCAGGATCTAAAGAAATTTATCGACGATATGGCAATAGACAGGAATAGTTGTAGCTAAGGCATACCTTCCAGACATAAAGACAGCATCATATTCCCCGCGACCAGATGCTATTACACGTTGCTTCAAGCGTTTAAGAGATGGAAGAACTTGAAATGCTGGCAGTTCTGGAAAATGTCAAAAAGGTGTAGAAAATGTAAGTCCTGGTCCATGTACCATACTCAATCTTGAAATTTAAAGAATGTGACTATCTTCTTGGAGAAAGGAAGGGAGATGCGACATACGCATATAGAATCTTACCCAAATCGTTTACGCAAATGCTTTGAGATACACCATTGCTGGTGACATTCTTCAATAATGTCAAGGGATCAATGTTGCTCGTCTGATCTAGACGAAGACGCTGAAAAATAAAAGCTTAAGCCATGAAAATCCTTGAAAAGCTTCTAGAAGTCAAATCTCCATCATCAGTTTCAGTTGATTACTTTGTAAACTTCAGCAGTGGAACATGCTTCTCGAGGCTTTATAAGCACCATCGGAAGATCAAGAGGAAAAGGAGGAGGAAGGTCTTGGACAATCTGCATTAGCCTTTACATTAGAATTTAGCAAAATAAGCTGCATCATGTATACAAACCCCAAATCCTAAAACTAGTGGATGTAAGAGAACTGAATCAGAACAAAAATTCAAAACATAACATACCTCACCTCTCCCGGAACAATAGGCAGCTCCGTGTGAGAAGAAGAAAGGAATATCTGACCCAATTTCACTTGACCAATCTTGGAGTTCCTTCTCAGTGGCAACACCTCCATTGAGCTGATTTGCCGCCCAGAGCGCAGTTGCAGCATTACTGCTTCCACCACCGAGTCCAGCCCCGGTAGGCACCTTCTTGTCTAGATGAATCTGTCCATATCAAGAGAGAGTATAAGTTTTGGTAGAACATGCAAATATGTTATAGGAAAAATGGTCATAAAAGAAACCATTGTTGTCTAGTGTTTTTACCCAGAAGAACTTATTACTACCAGTTTTCTTCCTGTACAGGTTAAGTGCTTTTATAATCTGCAACACAGCCCAGAGAGAATTAGAATAATGCTTCACTTACAATGAACATCCATTAGAATCATCATAATCATCTCACCAGATTTCTCGCATCGACAGGGACTCCAGAGACGTTAGTAGAAAGACGATCTTTTGATTTCGACGGTGACAATGAGAACTTAATTGTGTCTCCTAAGCTAATCACCTAATCAAACGCAGAATCAAGACATCAAAGACACAAAAGAGAAATATGAAAAAAAGCTTGAAACTTGTGAGGAAGAACTTACATGAAACAAAGAAGCTAAATCATGAAACCCATCTTCTCGTTTACCGGTTATCCTCAAGAAAACATTGATCTGAAACAGTTTATAAGACAATGCCCATTGCTTTGCCATTGATTTGCCATTGATTTGTAAAAAAAATAAGAGAAATGGTTTCAAGAAAGTATTGAATAAGGAACTGGTTTATCTTTTTAACCTTGCAAGGTGAGAAGAGCTTAAGCCTTGACAAAGGAGCTTCTTTGTCAACATCATCTCCTATCTTATTAAGCCTCTCGTCAGGATCAAACACTATCTAACATTACACCCACAAACATCAGCTCAAAAATGTTACATTTACGAATGTGAAGACATCAAAGATTCAAACTTTCAAGAACATGACATCTTGATGTGTAAAACACAGAAACTAGGCAGCATGAAAATCCAAATCCATCAAAGAAACAAGAGCTAAATCAAAAGGAATATTTGCCAAAATTGCTTCCAGATAGATTCTATCCCCTATATCGAACACTAAGTTTATTCAATTTGGGCAAAATCAACACTAAAATGCTCCAGATTCCGACCTAAATTGAAATTACCCAAAGACCCAAAGGAAGAGAAATTGGAAAAAGCATTACCTCTACTTGCTTTCGGGAAGCTTTCACTGAAAAGCTCAGAAGAGGTCGAAGAAGCTTCGGAGTAAATGAACAAGTAGAAGAAGAAGAAGCGAGACTGGGTTTTAAAGAAGTGAAAGTGAAGTTGAGAGATGAGATAAATGGAGGAGATGCTGTTGCCATGGTTGTCTCCGTATCTGATTTTCCTCTTTGATCGGATATGTGAGCTTTTTTTTAGTATTAGCCAAAACAATAATCCCTTTTTTTCTATTACAAATTGTTTATTTAAACCACTAAACCAATGTTTTTTTTAAATGTTAAATTTATTTATCAACTAAAAGTAATAAATTACAAAAGAAAAAACTCTCTCTCGAAATCGGTTTTCTCTCTCTTCTCTCTCTAAATTTTTTAGGGAGAGTAAACGATTTCAGAGTTTGGTGTCCGGCAACGATCGGTTTTCTTAGCGGCGTTGACCGGCTTACCGTCCAGCATCATCCGGCTCCCTTGGCGGTGTTGGCTGGCTCACTATCTGACATCGACCGGCTTCTTTTGGCGGCGTTGGTCGGCTTTATATCCCGAGAACAAGAGAGATCTCGTACTTGCTCGTCGGGTTTTCTTTCGGCATCTTTGGTCGGCTTTCTCTGTGGCTTCAGTGCCAGATTTAGTTTCTTTGGATCCGATTGATGAGGTTTTGATTTGGCCATTTCTTCTTGGTTGCTTTTGTCTATATCATTCTCCATCGTTTGTGTAATTCTTCGATCCTCCTTTCTTTAAAAGGCTTAATCCTTTCTTCAAGCCTATTTGTTTCATTTTTTAAGAACGGATTTGAGTTGCGGATTGAAGTATCTTCGGTGTTTGTTTGGTATTGATGTTCTAACTAATTGAGTTGATTTGTGGTTTTTCTTTTCTGATTCTATCGGATCGGTCTCTTTTATTTGGTGTCCAGATCTTTGCTTGTATATTTCGATGGGAAAAATTGTTATTGCAGATTCTTGAAGATGAAGATCTTTCTTGGAGCTCTATTTGAAGCTTGTTGAATTGAAGATTTAAAGAGTTTCTGGTGTGATAGGAATTATGAGTTCTTCGAAGTCGGAAAACCTGCCGGCATGTTTCGGCGATTGACTCTGGTCTTCTTCTTCATACGTGTCATCGACTTTGTTCCTTATGCAACACGTGTCTTCTGCTGTTGATCCTACTCATCTCTTCCCTGATGTTTTAATTTCATTTGGGCTTGGTTTGGACTACTTTGTTGGGTTGGGTTTTTGTTTAATGTTGTTGTTTTTGTTTTCATTAATAAAACGAGATGACAAAAAATAAATAAATAAATAAATAAAAGACGTGGAAATCTATTAAAGAATGAATTTAAACATATTGATATAAGGTTTGCACCAAAAAAAAACATATTGAGATAATAATTATAATTTATCATATCTAGTTTGGAATTAACCGCTAAAAAACAATCAAATTTGCTTGCTTTAGGGTATCAAAGAGACTCAATATGCTATTGAACCATTTTACAGATGATTCTAATAACTGGATGATCAGTCAGGTTATAGTTTTGGAAATGATGGTGTTGTCAGAACTCATTTTAACGATAGTTTTGTCTATCTTTTCGTTTGATTTTCGGCGAAGATTTTCGTCAGAATGATCGGATTTTGGGTACAATGGAATTGTCGCATTGATCACTATGACATAGTGTATTTGAATGTAAAATTGATATAAAAAATCTGTAATTTAAAAGATTGCAAAATTTGCAAATTTGGCTAAATATTAAAATATGCAAAAATCTCACATTGATAGTTTGGATTGAAATACTTTGTTCAAAAGTTGGATAGACACTCGTATGTTGGAGAGAGTTGGGTACCAAGTTTGGGTGGGATGGACTTTGGATTTGATAAATAGGCCACATGCCCAATAACCTATTGTTTTTTGTTCAAATCCGTTTTTGGGTTCTTTGAATGATTTAGTCAAACAAAAATCAAATATCTATTCAATTGGTGAGTATATACATGCAATTTTACCAATTCATATGTAAAATCCAAAAACCCAATTCTATAGGTTTTTTTTTCTACTAGGTAAGTTTTAGCTCTATTTATTTATGTATATAGATTTCCAAGAAAAGAAGAAACAACCCATGCTTTCTAGTTTGACCAGTTTCATAATATCGAGCAAGTACTTTTTTTAAACACTCTAAACTCGTTTCAATCTGTTTCACCATAAAAGAATTTGTTTATGGAATGATTCATGGATGGAGAAATATTATTTGATTGTGAAGTATTTTGAATTTCAAGTTTGATAGGTATTTTTAAAATAATAATTTCAAGAGCATCAGAGATATTATTTCACTTATTTTGCCTAATTAGTTTATTTTGTGTGATCATGTTATGTATAATTTTTTTTTTTTTAGTACGTAAGCTTATTGTTTTGCTTTAGCAATAAACTTTTTGCATTGATCTGCCAAAACAACACAATGGTCTTGATATCATTTTTATGCGATAATTCATCTATCTCTTCACTACTTGTTGATTATATATGGCTTGATCTTCGAATTTCCGATGATCATTGGGGATGGAGAACTTGAGTAGTGTACTTAAGTCTTGTTACCTTGTCAAGGTTAGTTTTAGGATAATCATGTTCTCTCTCAATAAGTGGATCCAAATTCCCAAGAAATGATTTCATCCTAACAAACAAATCTCTTTTAACTCACATTGGTCTCTATATCTACTTATCTCTCCTTTATCCCGCTTATTATCCTTCAAAGAAAACCACCCTCATGATTTTAACCACTAAAAGGTCTCATGCATCCAATTTTAGAACTATCCAATGATCTTTATATGCCCTTAGTTAGTCTATAAGATGAGTTTATCTTTGTTTCAAGATGACAACCAAATAACTCTGCCTAAACTAATTCACATTTCAAAACCTATGCTCAGGGGAGATGAGATACTCTAGCATCTGACGTGTTAAGAAGCAATCTAAACTATTTGGATTGACTCAACATTTATTTTCTTTAATTTCTTGCTCGTCAATAATGAATAACTAAGTTCCTATCTAAGGACACCAAAATAATGAATAAAACAGACAAACTTCTGCAATCTCTCTTGTGTTTAACACAGAAAATCCTTGTTCTGATTGGGACCAACAACTTGGTATCAGAGCATTATCTTATCACTCTCACAAACTCATCAAATCATCATCCTCACTAGCCACAATTCCACCGAAAAGTTCCAAGAAAAATTTCAGAAACAACTTGGTTGTTGGTCCCAAAACCAAAAGTTAACCTCGGCTTTTCTTGGGTCTTTTAGAACCTAAATAGTTAAATAGATCTTTATTCACAGACCAGATCTAGATATCCAGACTCTCATACCCTAACCAACAACAAAAAAACCAGAACAACTCAGAACAAAACCTTTGTTCTAAACTCGTATTCAAAAAGCTGAAGTAGAAGGCGATCAAATAATGTGATTATCTCTTTTTTAGTAGATGATAACTCATGTCATGTGCGGAATTAGTGGATTTTAATAACGGATTTATTTAGTTTTGGTAACTATTATTTTTTAACGTATAGTTCACCATTGAAATTCTATATGTGAACAGTAATTTGTTAATTTACGGGAATTGCTATATATCTTTTTTTATAAATCTAAATTCAATTCATCTACATACTATTATTTAAGGAGTCATTTAAAAAAAATACATTTAGTTTTGTAAGTATTTACAATATATACCATTGAAAGTAAAAAAAAAAACTTCATTAAAGATAATTTTGGAAATATATATTAATGAAAAACGCGGGTCATATTTGACCCGAAAATTTGACCCAAAATATTTTTGGTCACACGACCTTTAATGAAGCTTATGTCCAAGGCCCAACATCTCCAAGCACAATTAATGGTTCTATGAAACTAAAAAGTAGCCCAACATCTCTATATTATCGGATCAAAAGCCTTCATGGGTCATATGAAAAGAGTGGTTTGCACATATAGACACTTTTTCAACAACTTATTGCTTTATAGACACTTTTTACTCGAAGGGCACTTTTGAAGAGGTTTTTTAACTATTCACTTTCATTAATACCAAAGCTGTCCTTTCCAGTTTGTTAAAAACACGCGTGGACATGTATTAGTTGACAGATTATTGTGGACATGTATGATGTATGTGCATTTTATAAAAAACCCAAAAATATACAAGTCACCAAATACATATATATTTGTGTCCATGATACCATGTCTATAATTATTTATTATTTTGTCACTATAACCATATAAAAAAATCATATTATGTATTTGTCCATGATAATCTGTCCACAATAACCTATCTATAAATATATTATTAGTTGTTTTTAGACCGTGTCTATGATAATCAAAGTTGTTGTCTTTCTAACTCACAATGATTGTATTGATCTTCCTCTAGTGAGAATTGAATTCATTATTTTGCGAAGAGAGCAAAATTGTTATCACTGTAATGTTGTATCTGGCCATATTTTTACACGCGAAATCGTCCATCTCATCTCGTACACTTCATCATCCAATATGAACCGAACATGTGGTCACCGTCTTTTGTACACGTCTTTGGAAAGCAAATTTGTTACATTAAACATCGTTGATTGCACTATTATGTATATATTAGAAACATGACCCTTGGCTTCACTTTTCAATCCATACGACATCGTCCACAAAGTACACATACACTGATTTACATCTCATGTTCTAAAATACATAACTAATGGTATATCAAATTGTTATCCACACGACATCGTACATATGTTCTTATTCATATGGATATTATAGTATGCTATCCACATGACATCGTCCACAATGTGTCTTACTGTATTCTTCTATGTCCCTCTAATCATATATGTTACTTGTTCTTGTAAAACCTATTTGGGCAAACAATTCCTAAGCAATTCCAGAATCTCCTCCTAATCTTCTCATCCATTGGCTCGTCAGTAAAATTTTGAATTAGTCGTTTTGAGTTAAAGCGGCTTTTCTTTCGTACCGTGAGCGAGTCCTTGTCTCGATCGGTTCGATGGTTGCTACGGCGATCCTTGCGGCGGCGATGAGAGTGAGGAATCCGAGGATACATCGGAGAAGTACGAAGAGGAAGGAGACAATGAAGCCTCCATTGTTAAGAAAAAAATCAAACATAAAAGCTAGATCTAAAGGTTTTGCTCAAGAATTAATCAATCATGAAAATCAAATTAAAGTAGTAGCAAACCTGAGAGATCTTAAAATTAGAAATATTTTTCAACTGATAATATAGCAGTGGATAGAAAGTAGAAAAAATCATCAGAAAAATAAAAAAAAAAGTCGTCAAAGGAGGAAGCAAAGAAGAAAAGAATTTGGGTAGAAGAGAAGAAGGTTAACATAGTAATAAGCCATAAACAAGTGTCTCATTAGCAAAAAGTGTCTATATGACAAATTACTTTTGTAAAAAGTGTCTTTGTAAAAAGTGTCTTTAAATGTAAAATTGACCAATATTTTTTTATATATTGTATCGTATTTGTATAGTATAATACATATATACTAAGCTTCAAAACTTCTCTTGAACTTTGCATGCAATTCTTGGAGAGAACAATGTAAACCAACTTCAGATTTTCAGAATTGTATCATTGTAAATCCAATATCAGAATTTGGTCTTTGTATCGACATAATCAAATAAACCACAACTAATTAAACCTAAAAAAAATACAGATTTTGGTCTTTCTATCAATGCAATCAAATAAACAGAGAAATACGTTACATTTTTTCACCTTAACAACCAAATTATTAAAAATCAAAATTTACGACATTGTTTTAAAAAATTACTATGCGCACATCGCGGATCAAATCTTAGATGAGCATGATTTAAATCTTAGAGATGAACACGGGTCGAAAAGAAAAACCAATCCCGAAATGAATCACATTCATACATAAAATAATTACATATTATTACGTATATATTAGGTTTTAGTTTGGATATCTTTATTCATAAACCAAAAATCCGAAAAACTGAATAATCTGAATCAAAATCAAACAAAAAACGAATATCCAAAATCATTATAAAATATATTCTTAGCACCACTGAACTTTTACAACCAAATTATATTTTAAGATCAAATATCACATAAATTTTGTTTATGAACAATATTCCATCTTAAAATTCTAGATAAGCACAACGTTGTTTTGAGAAAACATTATCCCGCGCATTGCGCGGATCAAATCCTAGTATATATTTATACAGTGAAGTTTTTTAATAGTTTATTTTGTTTCTTAAGTGAATGAATCATATTCAATTAAATGAAATTTATTAAAACCATATTAACAATATTTATATCTAAACAAGAAATGATATGAACATAACAAATCATAGTTAGCTGTTTTAGACTTGATCTTTTCCAATCTATACTATATAAAAGTTGAAGCTATAAGCTCCTAAAGACGTCCACGTAGGATTTAAAAGACTCGATCCGATTGGTCCATGTCATTGTAAACTGAATTCTATTGGTCCATGTCATTGTTTAACATAAATTTGCGACGATAATATTCTGGCAAAAATAGAAAAGGAAAATGAACATAAAAAAGTTAACTAACCAAAAATAAAAAAAGTACCTCTTAATTTTCTATTAACCAACAAAAAGGCAAATTAACTTAAAATAAATAAAAAAATATAATAATAAAATGTTAACTAACAAAAAAATAATTAATTTTCTATTAACAAAAAAAAGAAACTTAACTTAATATTTTATAACTATCTACAATTGGAAAATATCTATTAAATTTATTAATTATTCGATTATTTTACAAATGTTTTTTTTTTCTATACTTTTTTCATAACTTCTATATTTTAAGTTTGTTTTGTTCTATTCTGACAAACTTTCCATTAAAAAAAATTCATGTAATTTGGGAGAAGTAAAGTGAAATATATGGATAGTTAAAGTTAAAAGCTATTTGGAAACATTGAATTTTACATTAATCGTTTAGAAAATCACTAGCAAATATCACTATATATATATTGTACATATATCCCTTCTATATTTGCCGCCAATATCAATATATTTTTGGTTTATATATGAATGAAACTAAACATACCTAGATATGAGTATGAGCTATTTTGTTAAACGTATGAGCTATTTTTTCTTATAAATATATGTTGCAATATGGAAGCTTTTGTTCTTATGTTTTTCTCTTACAGCTCTAAGAAAAGCTCGAGGAGCATCCCAATGAAGAAACCCAAACTGCTTCAGTATCATATCCAAAACAAAGGAAATAGTGAGAAGAAGGTAATGATTCTTCCACTCAAACCATTAAAAATGACTATCCACAATATTAACTAATATGTTGATCTGCCAAAGGTTAAGTTCACTTCTCTGTTTCACTTTCGTCGTATAAGCATTTATCTATGGTTCATAACAATTTTTTTTTTTTAATATCTCAAGAGATGCCTTCCCAAGGTGTACCAGAGACA
>OVAY01002967.1:0-13957 GCA_900406395.1 Kernera saxatilis | reverse complement strand
TGTTGGTGGTAGAGTTATCTTATTTAGCGGGGTAGTAGATTTGATTATAATAGTGGTAGATAAATGTTGTGTGGTAGAGTTTTTTTATCACCCGTAGAGTTTTTTTATCAGTNGTGGTAGAGTTTTTTTATCACCCGTAGAGTTTTTTTATCAGTCGTAGAGTTTTTTGATAATGGAGGCAGAGTTATCAAATCTTGTAAAATTACTAGACCAACCTCGTAGCGCTGGTCGTTTTATTTTCAGTTACAGCAGATTAATATTTTCGTAGTAGATTTAACTCATCTTTACAGCAGATTAATATTTCAGCAGTAGATTTATGCCTATTTTTGGGTCTTACTATAACAACCTTCGAATGGTAGATTTATTTGGGATGGTAGAGTTAATATAGATAAATGGTGGCAGACTTGTAATAACATTCTGAAAATATATTTTTTCGATTATGCCCTTCTAGAATATCCAGAATTGTAAGAATACCACGAAAGAGAGTAAGGGTATCAAGAGTATCCAGATAATTTTGCTGCATAAATAATTTAAGTCTACTGCAACATATCAAATTGTCATAAATGTATAAGGACTGTTTTAGATTTTTCTGAATCAGCTCGAATTTTTCCAGTTTTTTCTCGACCGATCATTTAAGAATGATGGATTTCTTGGGAAATCTTGAATTTTTCCAGTTTTTTCTCCACCGATCATTCCAGTTTTTTTTCGACCGATCTAGCCACCGGAGACCGTCGTTGTGCTTCGCTTGTGCCGTCACGTGAACCATCCTTGCCGAAAAGGTAACTGTAAGACCTTAGCATCGTTGTGTTTTGGTTATTGATCATTGGGGATCTAATCACCTTGGTCTTGATTCATGTAGATCCACCTTGCTGAGCCATCCTCTCCACCGTTCAAGCTGCCTTCGAACAGTTCCGCCGGAAGCAATTGCCGAGAAAGGTAATCGGCTAGTGTTGCTGTTGTTAGTTTATGAAACGAAACATAACCGATCTTAACCAAAGAATAATCTAATGTTATTAAACCCATCTTGCGTCAAGTAAATCTGGGTTTGGTTGCTGATGTAAACGTGTTGATTTTTAGTTTGGTTTATTAAGTGGAATCATGTTAGGAAACATGATTGACGTGAGCATATGAATTGTTTATCGTGAAGTGGTGGGTTAGTTTATTGTTTTTGGAGTAGTAGGTTTGGTGGAATTTATTATTTAACCAAGCCTATTTAATTAATTGAGAGACAACCAAAATTCCACGGATGCTTTATATTTGTTTGGGTTAGTGGATTAATAATTGTTTGGTTTAATATTTGGGTAATTTAAACCAATGCAGACGGTGATTAATGTTGAACCGGTTTTCGCTTTTCGTTAGTTTTAAACCGAGAATCAACCCGAAAGTGGCTAAGGTGAGGAACAAGCTTGTGTCTTCTTCGTATACCAATATATCTAGTTAATTACTTAGTCTAGGGTTCAGCCAAGTATACCTGCGAGTTACATATATGATGAGTAACCGTATTTGTTTGTTGAGTGTATTATTATTTATAAATATATAAATATATTTTAATACAAAGTATAAAAAAAAGAACCAGTATATTAGGGATAGAAATGGAAATGAATATTTTTGATGTGTGTTGTCTGATCTGTGAGATGCATGTTATTGTGTGATAAATAATTTTTTGAGAGTGAGGAGTTAGTGTGCCAAGGGCACGGAGAGACCTGCAAGGAAGTATCCTTGTAGTTGTGTGGTGGTCTATCAGGGCGAAATGCTGATAGGTCAAGATGGCTGACGAGCCCAGTTGCGCTAGGATGAAGTGTGTGATGACACGATGTATCCCGTAAAGTGTACGGATGAAGTGCTAAGGCACGAGGTATCCAAATGATCAAGATAGTGCAGGGAAGAAGTGCTACGACACGAGGGATCCTGTATGCACATAGTGCATGGAAGAAGTGCTTCGGCACGAGGGATCCTGTATACACGAGGATGGCGTGCGATGGCACGTGGTATCCTGGCCGCTTTACTTGGCGGTGGTTTATGGGACGTAGTTCCATTTGTTTGATGTGTGTGTGTCTTTGACACGTCATTGCTGCTTGTCTTAGGTTTAGACTTTGTGATTGCCTGGGTGTGTTCGTGTATGGAGAATTCTTGGGTCTCTAAGGCTCATTCTCATTGGGTAATCCAAGTTACTCACCCCTCCTCTCCCCCTTGTCTTCCAGGTTAAGAGTTGTGGTTCAAGTGGTGTGTTCGTTGGTGGATTTTATTAAAGGAAATATTTTCAAAGTTGTTTCAGATTTGGTTTATAAAGTTCAGTTTTAACAACGATTTACGATAAGCTATTTATGTTGAGACGATTTGTGGGACTTAGTAAACACATTGAACTTGCAAGTGGTTTCTTGTGTGGCAAGTCAATGCGGGTGGCATGCCGTCTTAGTGAAGAGAGAGGCGGGGGTTACAATTTGGTATCAAAGCGGGTTAGCCAAACCGGTTCTGACCCGGGAGGCTGTTTAGAAAGAAAAAAAATGTTTTAATTCTCGGTTTTCATCAGTTTGTTTCAAAAAAAAAAAAAAGAATTTCAAAATCACCAACGGCAACTTGAACGTAGCTCTTATTCTATAGCTTTGGTAGTTGTGGTTTATAACCTTTCGTGGTCAGTGTGTTGAGGTTGTTCAGTCGTAAGCTTGGAAGTAAGCAAAGTTCCAAGAGAAATCTCATCGTTGTCGTTGTCATCAGAAGTCGAGGTCTATTTTTGTTGGTCCAAATCAGAAAAGAGAAGAAGCAAAAAGAGGCAGATTCGAGTTGGAGTTTTGAGAGGTGTTTTTCCGTTTGACCAGAAAGAGTTAGATCATGAGCAAGGGGTCTATGGAAATATCTCGTAGCAAGGAAGCCATAGGAAGTGGCGGAGTTCCAATCGGAGTTAAAGTACACAAGTTATTCGTGTTGCTTGTTGCACAAAGATTAGTAGGAAACTGTTTAAATCAGTGCTAAGTCTAGAATGCAGAAATCAGTTCTGTGGCAACAACTTCAACGGGTCGTGGACGGCTCGTGTACAGTCCGATCAAGCTGAAATTTGGAGGAGATCTTCGTGGTACTACAAGCTTCATAATCAACAGTGGGATTGAAAAGTTAACGGTTCATTGTGGAGTTATATGTACGTTTTCGAGGCAGCTAAAGAAGTTTCTCTTCAGCGTCAAGTGGTGAAAGTGTTCATTCAAAGAATGTTGGGAGGAGGAGCTATTGCATTTGAAGTTGATGAATAATGTCTTTCGAGAGTACTTGGATAAGTGTGTGATAGTATTCATCGATGATATTATGATTTATTCAAAGAGTCGGGAAGAGCATGAGATACATTTGCGATTTGTGCTGGATAAATTGTTGGAACAGCAATTGTAGGCGAAGCTGAGTAAGTGCAGTTTTTGGCAGAGGAAGATTGGGTTTCTCGGGCATGTTGTCTCAGAAGCTGGCGTGTCAGTAGACCCAGAGAAGATAGCCTCGATATCTAATTAGCCAACGCCCAAGAGCGCTACTGAGATCCGTAGTTTTCTTGGACTGGCAGGTTACTATTGGAAGTTCGTAGAAGGATTTGCCAATATAGCTAAACCGGTAACTCGAATCATGGGAAAGGATGTGAAATTTGACTGGAAAGAGAAATGGGAGGCTAGATTTCAAAAGTTGAAGCGACATCTGAAGGAAACGCCAGTTCTAGTACTGCCAAGGACGGGGGTACCATTTGTGGTGTATACGGATGCATCAGGATCTGGATTAGGATGTGTGTTGATGCAAGATGAGAAGGTCATTGCTTATGCGTCTAGAAAACTAAGAACACACGAGGTTAATTATCCTACTCATGACTTGGAATTGGCAGGCTTTTCAGAAAGCTTTGGGAACAAAGGTACGCCTAAGAACAGCGTATCATCCCCAGACAGACGGACAGTCTGAGAGGACAATTCAAACGCTAGAGGACATGTTTAGGGCGTGTGTGCTTGACTAGGAAGAAAACTGGATCAAGTACCTACTGTTAGTGGAATTTGCCTATAACAACAGTTATCACTCCAGCATAGGAATGCCACCGTATGAGGCTTTATACGGAAGGCCATGTCGTACCCCGCTTTGTTGGACTGAGGTAAGGGAACGCAAGGACCTAGAGCCAACAATGGTCGAGGAAACTGTAGAGCAAGTGGAATTGCTTCGAGATAGGCTGAAAGAAGCCCATGACAGACATAAGAGTTATGCAGACAAACGGCGAAAAGAGTTGGAATTTTGTGTGCAGCAAGAGAAAGTGGGAAGACAAGTTTAATGGGGATGGAAACCCAAAATAAAATGTTAGGAAAACACTACAACAAATTATCAGGGTAGGGAACCTTGAGTTGGAAGTCATCTATGCAACCAAGTGAGCGCAGCGGACGCGTAGTGGGTCGTTACCCACAAGTTCATGAAGCCATAAAGGACATGGCTAACATCCTTCTTCAGCGTAAGGTAAAGCAAAGTCGTCTGCTTGTGCGATAGCCATCGTCATAATGGCACGAAAATGGAGAAAACGTTAAGGAGAATTCACTTGGAAGTGGAGGATCCCATTCAAGTTTAAAACCACTCAAAGGATGAGTGTTGTGTCTAAAAGTTATGAAGGGTAGAAGCTATGACATTGGTCGTCCCCTTTGTTCATATTGCTAGGCATCAGTTTTGACCAGTATTAAGGACATAATTGGTGTTCCGTTCGGCTCAAGCTAGAAATGGGATGTTGTCGTGTTGGACTTTTCTTAAGGACTGGACTTTGGAATTTTAAACCACTCCATCAAAGTGTGTAACCAACCAAAATGGACATTGGATGGTACAAAGAGATCTTCGTGTTGTGTTTGGATTTGTTGTTGGTATGGTACCTCGGAGAAGGATACTTCGAGGTTTGGTTGTGGAACAAGTGGGGGAGAAATAGTCCCACGGATTTGAGGACGAATTCGTTTCAAGCGAGTAAGCGGACATAGTTCAGTTTCACTTCTGAGAGTGTTGGTTTATTCTGTTTGTGGTAAGAAGTTTGCAGTGGAGAACACTCGCTATAGAATTCGAGGACGAATTCATTTTAAGTGGGGTAGAATTGTAACATCCCCAAACTTTTTCCTTCACCAACCCCCTCCACTTACTTCCTCCACCAAAGTCTTCCACTTACTTCTTCCACCAACCTCTTTCACAAAAATATTCCACCAACCCCATTCTTCTATAAAAAGAGAGTGTGTGATAGTTGACACACAAAACAGAGCCTCCTTGCCGGAGCCCTGCCGAAATTCCGTCACCAAATTCGGCGTCACCTTGTACAGAGATTTCCCGGCGAACCGTATGGATCTACGTGACGATCTGGATATCATTAGAAAGCCCCGAGCCTTCTCTTTCCAGAAAAAGCTATTTCGTTATTATCGGAGGTACGTCGTGAAAGTAAAGGCCGTTTCTTCTAGTCTGTCTCAATCTGTCTTAATCTCAGTCAATCGTAGATTTGACCAGTTTCGGTAGGGAATGGAAACCGATGATCAATACTGCTCTAATCGATGTGAAACTCGGTAACAATCTGGCTGATCCTTTCATCTAGCTGAATCAGAAAGTGGATTGCTATTCAGAGTGCTGATGCGAAAGTTATGGTTGTTTCCTCAGACTTGTTATCTGCAGCGCCAATCTGTGACCAGTCGAAGGAGGCTTCGTGTTACGGGTTCGTTACAGATCATATGAAGCCGAATTTTGGTAAGGCGATTCATGATCCTTATATCTGGATCTCTGTAAAATATCTCCGTCATATCTTTGGTATTTTGGTAGTTATCCGCTCCCCTGAATGTTCTCATCTTTAGGTATACTGCATCACCGACTGCAAATTCTAAATTCTAAATTCTACCAAAATACCAAATATATGACGGAGATATTTTACAAAGATCCAGATATAAGGATCATGAATCGCCTTACCAAAATTCGGCTTCATTCGACTGGTCACAGATTGGCGCTGCAGATAACAAGTCTGAGGAAACAACCATAACTTTCACATCAGCACTCCGAATAGCAATCCGCTTTCTGATTCAGCTAGATAAAAGGATCAGCCAGATTGTTACCGAGTTTCACATCGATTAGAGCAGTATTGATCATCGGTTTCCATTCCCTACCGAAACTGGTCAAATCTGCGATTGACTGAGATTAAGACAGATTGAGATAGACTAGAAGAAACGGCCATAACTTTCACGACGTACCTCCGATATTAACGAAATAGGTCTTTCTGGAAAGAGAAGGCTCGGGGCTTTCCAATGATATCCAGATCGTCACGTGGATCCACACGGTTCGCCGGGAAATCTCTGTACAAGGTGACGCCGAATTTGGTGACAGAATTTCGGCAGGGCTCCGCCAAAGAGGCTCTGTTTTGTGTGTCAACCATCACACACTCTCTTTTAGAAGAATGGGGTTGGTGGAATATGTTTGTGAAAGAGGTTGGTGGAAGACTTTGGTGGAGGAAGTAAGTGGAGGGGGTTGGTGAAGGAAAAAATTTGGGGATGTTACACGTCGCATCAAACTCGTTGTCCGACTTGAGTAGCGGTTAGTCGTCATCGTCGTCTTCGATGGCCAAAGTTGGATTACAAAACGATAGCAAAACCATGATTGAAACAAATGCCATGAAAATGGTTTTATTCTCCATCTTTAGTCTTGTTTGAAGCTCTTTTTTACTTTGTTTTCTTTCTGTTTTATTCCACTAATGAGGATTTGTGTGAGTATTATAGTGATCAACAGTTCATTAATGTTATTTGAGTTACTTTTTTTAATTATAATTTTTTTTGTTTCTTTAATAATTATCAATAGAATTAATATCTGTTAATGTTTTAATACATTTCAGTTTATGAAATAAATTAAATGAATAATCTTAAACGTATCATAGATAGAAAATTAGGCATTGAATCCCTAAATATGAGCTTCATTAGCTATTAAATGTTCTGATAGAATTTGAATATTTGCACAAAGTTATAAGAGAAAAAAAAATCCAAAAGTTCATATGATTGCTTAGAAGTGGATTATCATTGCGCAATGAGCATTTACATACTATATCATTGTTCGTATCTTTCATATAGCGAATACCTTAGAATTAAAATTTATCCCCAACACATAAACTAAAAATCGTTAAAAAAAATTTTTGTTGAGAACCATATAAATATGTATACCTAAATTCAGATAATTTCTTAATCTCTTTTTCTTTTCACTTGTATTTTTATTATACAGATTATGATTATGATGTGAAATATCTATTATATTTTTGTTGTAATATTCTCTCCGTTTCATAAAAAATATCATCCTATCATTTTTCACACTTATTAAAAAGCTTAATAAAACTTATATTATACCGTTTATTAATACACTGAATATTTTTTTTTCTCTAATTAATACATTAAAATAAAACTTCAGACGAAGAGGGGGTAAAATATTTCCTTCAAAATTGTTTCTTTTATCTTTGTTTAATTAGATTTCACTTAACACAAGTTTTCATTTTATTTTATTTTTGTTATTAATTAATCTCCAAATTAAATAATAAATCTGATTGGTAAATAATGTTTAAAAGTAAAAATTATTCAATTCAACCTTTTTCCTTTAGATGCTTGGGACTCCACATTTGAGAATACGGTCAAGGTTGTGTGAACAAGACGCACAATTCACTATGATTCTTTGTCTCCACTTTAAGGGATCATAATTTAGAAATCTGGCCCATCTTAATTAAATATTAAGCTTAGTCCACAATAATAACAATAATAGCGACAACGAATACTAATAATAATGACTCCTTTTTCCACTTTATTTTAATTCCACTCAAATCATATCGTATCCAGAAAAATAATCGGGCCAGATTCTTCTCCTAGACCACATTCATTGAACACCACACTCATTTTTTGATTGGACACAAACAAACGTAAAATTAAAGTCAAAACTGATTCTCTTCACACAATCTGATTCTCTTGTCCCATGAAAGATATTGGTAAATCATGTTACTGCTAAAAAGCAAACTTTATATTATACAACGAAATGAGAATTTTATTCAATACTCATTAAACCAACCCAAAGGGCATTACATAACTTAGTACAGTGTGTTCATACAGATTTGTATACAGTGCCTGGAAAAAAACGAGGGCTCTGGCAAAAAAAAACAACAAGAAAAAAACTCATAAATCGAGTTTTGTTGCAACAAAAGCCAGAACAAACCTCTGAGAGAGAACCCCAAGGCCTGAAACAAATCTTGAACCCATACAGATCACACAAAGACCCTTCAGAGGAAAACCAAACTTAACAAGAACAAAACGACTCAAAAGAAAAACAAGAACGATAAGGCTCGTAAAAGACACCAAAGGCAAGCAACAGGAGATGATGATAAACCCTAAACTCTCGGTGTACCCGGTAAGTATATTCTCAAGCAACCACACGACATTCCGGTTTCATAATAAGCTAGAGTTTCAAAGGAAACTCTGCAAAAACAACATTGACTGGAAAAAGAAACCGGAAAAGCCGAACTACTTGGAAAAAAAAGGATCGAAAACCGAGCATACCGAGCCTAGTGAGAGAGATAGATCACAGAGCCTGAAAAAGAGCTGACACTTAACTTGGACTGGACTACGATACCTTCATTTATAGGTGGAGACGTTGAAGAGTGGATCAGGAGAGGATGTCGCATTTGTAAAGCCGTTCGACTAAGAAGTCGACAGTGGAATTGGATATGGATCGACACTGTTGGAGATTTAATCCCAATAAAGTCGAACCCAACCTCGTTATGGCTGACAAGCTCTTGTCTGTGACCATAGAGCAGCCTGCCATGGAAAGGATCTGAAGTTTGAGCTTGTCAGAGGAAGCCAATGCTTGAATCCCAGAATCTGAGACTGAGCATTTCGAAAGATCCAAATCACTGAGAATATGGCAGTTTTTTGCAATGGAGACAAGGCTGGCGTCAGAGATCTTTGTACATCCATCGATGTTTAAGACTTCGAGAGTCCAACCGTTACAAGCAGAGATGGCAGAGATCACTTTGTCTGTCAAATTGGAACAGCCACTAAAGTTCACCTTCACAAGAGTGTTATGAAGTAGATGTAGGAAACCAGACTCTGTTATCCCCTTAAGCCCACACAGCTCAATATCTTCGAGCTGAGGGCAAAGCTTCCCAAGGGCTGCGAGATTTGCGTCACCAAAGCCAGGGCAGTTACGAATAGACAGAGAGCGGAGGGCGCTGCAATGAGACGAAGCAGGTAATCCCGTGGTGAGGTCTCTAATGCCTAAACAGCTTACCAAAGAGAAAGTCTTCAACTTTGCACCACAGTTCAAAAGAGAACCAAAAAACCCAAACTGGGTGACCCTGTGGCACTCTTCAAGCTGAATACTCTCCAGTGATAAAGATGCTTTTGCAAAAGAGACCAAACCGTTGTCAGATAACAAAGGGGATTTACTGATGAACGCCTTTTTCATGTTCGGACAGCCCTTTCCCACAGATTCAAGCCCTGTGTCAGTCACTCCCTGGCAGGCTGTGATGGTTAGAGAATTTAGTTTTTGCAGCCCGACGCCATTTCCCATGACCCAGAAACCCTTCTCGCTCACGTGTGACAAACCAGAGAGCACAAGATCAGTGATCGACAAGCCGTAATGACCCACAACAGCCAGAGACACATCAGTGACATTCAGCATCTGAATCTTAAGTTTCGCCAAGGAATAGGTGGTGTTAGACAATAGGGCAGCAATTCCTTGATCCCTGACAAGAGGACAGTTCTTGATAGAGACTGACTTCAGCTTGGAGCAGGATCGTGCAATGGCTTGCAGGCCCTCATCTCCAATTCTTGAACAAGCCTCCAATGTCAGCTCGCTCAAGTTAGGGCAGCTCTTAGCAATCGCTACCAAACCCTTGTCTGTGATTGTAGAGCAGCGGCTTAGTTCAAGCTTCTCAAGTTGAGTACAACCCTCGGCAATCTCCAAGAGGCCATTGTCAGTAATGGTAGAAAGGTTCCACAGGGAAAGAGACCCGAGAGAAGGGCAGCTCCGACCAATCGACCTAAGACCAAGATCCGAAACCTTGCTAGCAGAATCGCTTCCCCGGATAGACAGTTTGCCCAGTCCCCCACAGCCAGCGGTTCCGACAGCGATTGCAGCTAGTCTAACATCTGTTGCCTTCTTCCCATCTAAGCTCCTAGATAAACATCCTTCAGAATCATCACCATCTTCGGTTTTGTTGGAGCGAGCAACATCAAGCTCGTTTTGTCTGATGCTAGTTACAAGCGTAAGCCAGTGTTTCGAGACAGAAGCGCAAGCACTCCTCTCTTGCGGTCCAGGCAAACGCCTAAAGATCTCAAAGAGACACTCATCTGGTAGCACATCAATGGAGACTTGCTTCTTCTCGAAACCACTGAAGAGAGAAGGTGCAACGACGCGAGACCTCTTGCAAGGAGGGAAATAGAAATCCACGAGACTACCAAGCGACAGCATAAGATTAGCATCTTTGGGATTTGGGTATATTGCTCCCCTACGGTAGAAATCATTTTCACCTGTAGATACCAAAAAGGAGGAATTTTTTATGAGCCAAAGAGATCATTGAACTTAGCTTAACAAGAGGAAATAAACAGACAAAGATCTATGGATTCCCAGATCTATGGATGATATAACTTCGTTGATACGATCTATAGCTCACCAAAGGCAAAGAAACTAAAACCAAGATCTATCTATTTCTAACTCATCATACACGATCCTATTCCGTGAAACACCTAAAAACATGGAAACGCCTAAATCTAATCGAAAGGGCTCAAGCGTGAAAAACCCATCTGATAAATCAAAAAATTCTAAGATCGAGGGAAACTTACCAGCAAAGCTAAAGATTTGAGACATGATTTCAGCTCAAACTTCCCAGGAAAAACGAAAGCGCTTGAATTTTCAAGCGAAAACCCTTGGGAGAGAGCAAAAAAGAAAGATCCAAACACGAAGAAGAAGAAGAAAGCGATCAAATCAGCTGCGATTGTATCAAAGAAAGAGATGAACATGGAAGATCAAAGATTTCGTGACGAGGAAGGAGAGGAGAGAGAGAGCAAAGAAACCCTATGGATAGGGAAAAAAAAAACCAGAGAGAGAATTAGAAAGGAAAAAAAAAAGGAAAGGAAATGATGGGTCAGTATGAGGTCAAGATATGGTTTTTATACTTTGGTTGAAATTTACATGCAATGTATCTGTTCAAGAACTCAGATCTTTCTTATTTTAATTTTGTTTATTTGTTTTATTTTATTGCCACAAACATAAAGTAAAGTTTTTTCCTCAAGACAGACCAAAAATTCCCCTTCAGAGCGCGTTAAGAGGCAAGTAATGGGGTGTTTGGTTACTTGGTTAGATATTGTCTTGTTTGGTTCTTGGAATAACTCTACTCTCCATTGTGTAAGTCATTTGGATTCCTTTGAGTTGTAATTAACTTTGACCTGACTCTATCACCAATTTTTCGGTCTCATCCTACCATATCATAATTTATTTCTTTGGTTTATTCACTCATCGATCATTGTTTGATCATGTTTAAGTTCTCTTCAAAACAAACTGACCGAGTGTTGTTATTGTCTCGAATATACATTACACTAGACTCCCAAAATCCAAGTGAAGAATGTGTTAACTGCCATATTCGGAAGCTCTAACAAATATGACGTGTTATTTGCAGGGCCGGTTCTAATCGTGTGCCATAAGTGTTTTTACATCGGATTTATGGTTCAAATTTAAAAAATTTACACTGAGTCAAGGGCCCAAAATTAATATTAAAAAAATTTACACTGAATCGATGGTCTAAAATTTTCTAATATTACACCGGATCTTTCTAACAATTGAGCCGAGTCTGGTTATTTGCACCATGAGTCGCCTTTCTTATACCTATAAATTCACTCTGTTATATGCATACGTAAGCGCTAAGAACAAAAAAAACCATAATCGTTTTATTAGCCGAAGTTGGATTCTTTCTTAAAATTCTTGTGCCTTCTTCTTTGGTACTCGCAACTTTCCCGGTACGTTCCAATGAACCAAGTTGGGGTTTTAAACTAATTCAACTCTCTTTTATTTCCGTATTATAAATAAAATAAAAAACTACTTACCTTTTCATCCTTTGTTTCCAACTCATACGGCATGAAGCTCCCACGTGGAGAGATCCTACTGATTACTAAGATCCAGCTAATTACAAACTTCATTAAGTTATTTTAATTTTAATCTGTTTAACTAAAATCAACTTGTTGAAAAAATAATAATAATGAACCAATAACAAAAAAAAACTGAGGTGATACGTGTATTATGATCTACAAATCAAAATTTAGACTGATTTTGATATATATATTTTTAATGTGAATACAATAGTCATATTCAATTTTTACCTGGCCGCTGGTGACAAATATGCATATTCAAATCGATTAAAAATGACAAATTCTGTAATATTTTCTTAAACTGCGATTTCTTTTAGATATACAGTCCCCATGTGGGAAAAAAAAAGTTTGAGATAAAAAGAAATCAGATTTGATGAACTTGCAAATCCTTTTACGATTGAATCACAAATACAATAATCTCCTACACCATCAGGATTTAGAAGGTTCCCTGTTTATGTAAAACATATCAGGATTTCATAAAATACATACTATTTTTAAAAAATGTAGTCGAATTGTAAATGATTATAATTGTAGTCTAAATGTATCTGTGGAGAGGACCCATTAGCCATTTATAATCATATGTTATAAAAAGAGAAAGTGAATACAAGACACACAAGTGGTCGTAGAGGCATTATCCTTTTTCGTTGCTTAAACAGCCCATGTTCTTATTATTGCTATTCTTCATGTCTCAACATCAACTAGGACATTTTTTTATTATTAAAAAAAAAGAAATTACTTAGAATAACCCAATTTCCTCATGTTATTATTAGACTAAAACCACATCCATAGATTTAGTAAAATGACTTTAAATTTTAATAAAAAGACATAATCCAGGTTTCATGTTAGTATTTACACCATTGCCATTATCTATTTTAAAACAATTTAAAAAATTTAATTAAAAGCCAATATCCGCCACTCCTCTTATGTCACAGACTATAAAAAAACCCTAGTTGCTGTAAGCTTCATCTCCGCCATTGCTTCCGCCGTCGTTCGTCTCGGCCACTGTTTTCGCCGTCGTTCGTCTCAGCCACTGCTTCCGCCGGTCCTTCGCTCGGCCACCGCTCCCGTCGTGGCTCCTCTCCGCCATTGTGTCCGTCATTGTCGCTGTTCCTCTCCGCCTTCATCTCATCACGACCCGCCATTGTTCTGGATTCTATTTCTTCGACCTTGTCCCATCTCCGAGGTAAGTTTATGGCCCTAATTTCAACATAATTTTTCCAATTACTTGATTTATGAACTCACAACTCTCAGCCTAATTTTTTTATTTTGCTTGTCTTCATATTGATATTGTTGTTGCAAGAGACTTATTCATATTGATATTGCGCGCTGTTGCCAGGGACTTATATGATAAACACCAATAATTTAATTCATTTAGTTAATTATATTTTTTGTTTTGTAGATATGGCTTCGTAGAATTACCCTCCGCGGCTTTATGAGGAGGGAAAGGCACCTATTCAGAAAAAGAGTATGAATCACAATTGTATGTGAAGCTTGTTGTGAATGTATTAGCCTACATTAATTTTAGTTTCCCTCGCTATCTTGGTCGTCAATTTCGATGATGTTACTTAGGACGTCGGGGAACAATATTTCTCTAAATTTATTGCTCTTTTTCTGTTAGAATGAGATCAAATGAAGAACACTTTGCCAAGTTGTTGAATGCTTAGAGAATTCTGGGTATTATGATTCAATCACTTGTATAGGAAGATCTGATGATTTCCTCTGCATTTCTTACCTTTGTTTTCAGTGTTTTTGTTTAATATGGAAAGCCTATGAAGATTAGATTGAATGCTTGCTGAAATTTCAGTGTTGAAAAGTATCTAACTTGACTAGGACGGTCTGAGGCT
>OVAY01002966.1:0-13967 GCA_900406395.1 Kernera saxatilis | reverse complement strand
ATGGTAAAAAAATATAAAGGTTTAGTTTCCCAAATATCTAGTCAATTTGTCTTATTTTTCCAATTCTCCCAATAAAATAAGACTCTATGTCGGTATATATTTTGGATGGACATCATACAATTTAATTATATCCATTGTGGACTTTTCACCTTTTTCTATATATATTTTCTTAAAGAGAGAAAAAAATAACATATAAAAAATCCATTCCAACACAATAAAAGGAAATGATCAGATTTAGTAATGAAAACTATATATAGTAATATGACCATATATCTACAATTATAATAACTAGAAAATTTAAGCAAAATTTGCTTGTTTAATTATAATAACTAGAAAATAATATATTATTTGTTTAATTATATTGGTTTTTTTGCTTAGATTATTTATTCACTAGAAAAAGTCTCAATATATATATTATTGTCTACCGTACAAAACAAAAGCAATGAAAGGGTATTGATGTTTTCTTTTAACTAAATAAATAGGTTAATGGGGGAAAGACATAGAGATTAATAATTAAGTAATAATGGCAATTGGGAAGCAATGAAAGGGTAATGAGACACGACGCAATGCTAATGAGATTAGGTCGTGAGGGACCATTTCGCATTCATAACCTCAAAAGGCTTTACGTATTATCTAACATAATTATGAAAATTAAATGTCCCAACGTGGCTGCCCTTTTCATTTCTCTTCCCAACATCTTTTCTCACTTATAAAGTGTCGTTTGTATAATAATATGACGGTGTGTTAGATTTTGCTCTTTTCAAATTTTTTTTTTTTGATGAAATGATTTTGCTGTTTTTCCATAGATATATAAGTACATTGTCACACATACTAAGTACATCAGTACATGTTATGTTGATGCGTATTTCGATAGAGTATATCAATTATTTTGATCGATTGTGCACTCCTGAAACAATAACATGGACAAGATGACCTCCGAAATGACAAAATGAAGATTGGGTTTGATGTATACCAATCATTAAAGCTATTCACAAAACCGATACAATAGTCAAAACTATACAAAACTATATAAATCAAAATTTAAATATTTTTTCTATAATTTTTTGTATAACTTACTGCTTTCGATTATATCTTTGCATTATTCCGTAACCGCTTACCGTTCATGCTACTCACTAAAAAAAAGTTTGTATCGTTTTAAGTTACCAATTGGACCTTTGTCTTCTTGAAAGTTTTTTGTGGTTCATATCATAACAAAAGAATGTGATTGGTCGGAGAACCGAAAACTTGGGAAGGAGAAGAAAAATATGGTTTAGTTCTAAACTTGGTCAAAAAGTGGTCCAATTTGGTATTTAGGTAAGATTAGAAAGATGGTTATTGAGATAGAAACCAAAAAAATATTCAGAGAAGGTTTAACGATTTTAGTAGCCGGATACGGTTGGGTCGGTTAGATTCCAATCAAAGATTTTTAGTAGATGAACGGAAGAGAGTTGATATCTCTGACGTAAATTGATATCGTAGTCAATAAAATGATGCATCCAAATAGATATTTGATATATGACTTCGATCAACATGACCACGTCTAATATTATTAGGATAATGATGCTAAATGAGAAAGAAACTTTTTTGTCTTCATCTATTCAAATCATATAGAATGCATATGTGAGCTGTAGACAATAATTTTTTTTTACAAATTTTGTACTAAAAGAGTGTATTTTAAATCATATATATATGGACATGGTTAAAACAACAAAACAAAATTAACTACACCACATTAGTAAGAAGAAAACAGAATACTTTGCAGAAAGAAAGATTCCTATCATAATGATACAATAAAAATGCAATTTGCTTAATATTTTTATTATAAAAAATAAATACTATATACTATAACTTTTCCTAGATTTGTATGATTTTTCCATTTTAGCAATGAGAACTTAATTATATGAAAACTAGTACTATGAAAAGTAATGATATAAAATACAGTACTTTCGAAGAATATCCAATTTATATTCAACCAGAAAAATCATTCATAATATGATTGCAAAAAAAAAAGTGTGCATGCAAAAAAAATGATGATGTTGATGTAAATTGTCATCAGCTCAAAAGCGTTAGCTAACTATTCATCTCTATCCATTTACTCTTCAGCTATTCGATTGGTTGCAACACACACACACACACACCAACAAAAATAAAAATAAAAATTCAGTACTTAGCAAATTTTTTAATATTTAATTTTCTCTTTTATCCTTCGTCTCTCGCTGCAACGGTTCTTACTTGAAGTAGTAGATCCAGAACTTGTGTTTCGTGATTTCTTCAATTTCAAATTTTCTGTTATCTAAAATCTTTTTTTTTCTCCGAAATTTGTGTTTGCTGTCAATTTTCCGTTAAAAAGTTTGTATGATTCAGTTTTACTCCACCGAATCTCTAATCTTCCGATTCCCAATTTTTGTTTTTCATCGGTTGAAAATGATTTTTCTCCAGTATCTTCAATAGATTTTTCCAGCGGCATTCTCTTGTTTTTTTTCGAAATTTTCTCGGGAAAATTTGATATTTTTTCGTGGAAAGTGACGAAGCCCTTTGAAGAAACTCTTTGGACTTCCGTTACTCTCTCTTCGGCGGTTTTTAAAATTTTCGATTCGTTGATGAGCTTGCTAAGGGTTTCGCGTTCTCTTCGTCTCTCTCAGTGATGGGTTGCGCTTATTCCAAAACTTGCATTGGTCAGATTTGCGCGACGAAAGAAAATAGCATCAGGCAACCTCAGCAACAGGGTCCTGCGAGAGGCACGCGAGTTGCGACCGCGACTGCGGCGGCGGCGGCGACGACTGAGGAGGATAATCCGGTGTTCATTTTCTCTTCAGATGCGGTGGAGGATGAAGATGACGACGAAATTCACCAGCTGAGCTTGAGCAGAGACCAGGAATGGGGAATCACTCGGCTTTCTAGGGTTTCTGCTCAATTTTTACCACCAGATGGGTCAAGGATTGTGAAGATCCCGTCTTGTAACTATGAATTGAGATACTCGTTTCTGTCCCAAAGAGGGTATTACCCTGATGCTCTAGACAAGGCTAATCAAGATAGTTTCGCGATTCACACGCCTTTTGGGAGTAACTCGGATGATCATTTCTTTGGTGTGTTCGATGGGCATGGCGAGTTTGGTGCACAGTGCTCGCAGTTTGTGAAGCAGAGATTGTGTGAGAATCTTCTTAGACATGGTAGGTTTCGTGTAGATGCTGCAGAGGCTTGTAATTCTGCGTTCTTGACCACAAATTCTCAGTTACATGCTGATATAGTAGATGATAGTATGAGTGGGACAACGGCGATTACGGTTATGGTTAGGGGAAGAACGATATATGTGGCGAATGCAGGTGATTCGAGGGCGGTTTTAGCTGAGAAGAGAGAAGGTGATCTTGTAGCTGTTGATTTGTCTATTGATCAGACTCCGTTTAGACCTGATGAACTTGAAAGAGTTAAGCTTTGTGGAGCTAGAGTTCTTACTCTTGATCAGATTGAAGGCTTGAAAAATCCTGATGTTCAGTGTTGGGGTACTGAGGAAGACGATGATGGAGACCCTCCGAGACTTTGGGTGCCCAATGGAATGTATCCTGGAACTGCTTTCACAAGGAGTATTGGTGATTCTATTGCAGAAACAATTGGTGTTGTTGCTAACCCTGAGATTGCTGTTGTTGAGCTCACACCGGATAATCCTTTTTTTGTGGTTGCTAGTGATGGTGTCTTCGAGTTCATTTCAAGTCAAACTGTGGTTGACATGGTAAGGTATTCTTCCCTCCACGGTCTTTCTCATTATCGTTCACTAAGTAGAGGAAGTAGTCTCACAAAATTTGAATGTTTTGCTTATTTTTCAGGTTGCAAAACATAAGGATCCTCGAGATGCTTGTGCTGCGATTGTTGCTGAATCATATAGGCTATGGCTACAGTATGAAACTCGTACAGATGATATAACCATCATTGTCGTGCACATTAATGGGCTAAAAGATGTAAGGAAAGCTTCTGTTTGTAAACTGTATCTCATCTTTTCTTATCTTTCTTGGATGCTGAGGTTAAATTTTGAATCTTTCTTAGGATGCTCCTCGGCAATTGACGAGTACAGGGACTCTATTGCAGCCTCCTATTCCACAAGTTGTGGAGCTGACAGGTTCTGAATCTCCTTCCACCTTTGGATGGAACTCGAAAAACCAACGTGTGAGGCATGATCTATCCCGGGCTAGAATACGCGCCATTGAGAGTTCACTAGAGAATGGACATGCTTGGGTTCCTCCATCCCCAGCCCATAGGAAAACCTGGGAAGAAGAAGTAAGAGTGCTTGTCTGCTTCGCACTTGTTTTTCCAATTGGGAATGCCTTAAGTCATTCTTGACATCTGAGGCTAATAGCTGAATTTTCTCGTTGCAGGCACACATTGAGCGGGTGTTGCGTGACCATTTCCTCTTCAGGAAACTCACTGATTCTCAGTGCCAGGTTTTGCTGGATTGCATGCAAAGGATTGAAGTTAATCCAGGGGATGTTGTTGTGAAACAGGTCGATGCATATTCCTCCTTGATCGCAGATTCTGCAACAGACATTGATCGATAAACATCTGATATCATAATCTCTGGTTTATTCATTTGCAGGGTGGTGAAGGGGACTGCTTCTATGTTGTGGGCAGTGGAGAATTCGAGGTCTTGGCAACACAGGTTTGTGCTATAGTAACTCGATTTGACTTGTGAGCAGCTTTGAGCATTATTATATCACTGTGCTTAACCGGGGATGAATGTTAGGATGAAAAGAACGGTGAGGTGCCTAGGATCTTGCAGCGGTATACAGCTGAGAAACAATCATCATTCGGTGAACTTGCCTTGATGTGGGATTCTCTGCACTTTTCTTATTAAATATAATCTTCTTCAGGAGAAGAAATATTCTCTGACTTATTCAGTTTCTTCGATATATGATGGTGCCAGGCATAACAAGCCGCTTCAGGCTTCTGTACGTGCTGTGGAGCATGGAACATTGTGGGCCTTAAAAAGAGAAGATTTTCGAGGAATTCTGATGTCTGAGTTTTCAAACTTGGCATCCTTGAAGCTTCTTCGCTCTGTCGATCTTCTTTCCCGTCTTACAATTTTGCAACTAAGCCATGTTGCTGAGTCTCTTTCCGAAGCTTGCTTCTCCGATGGACAAAGAATAGTTAACAAGGTGAAGTTAGTTTTGCTTTTTGTAAACAGAATTAGCTTACTCTACTCCAAAAGATTCTTTCTCATACTGTTCTGTGAATGTATAGGACGAAAAACTTCAGGGCTTGTATGTTATCCAGAAGGGACTCGTGAAAATTACTTTCGGCACAGAGTTGTTGGAGAGTCAAAATGTTTCAAGCCTTAATACAGGGATCACTAAAGACTATGAGAATCTTGAAACTGGAACAGAAGTCTCTATAGAAAAGCAAGAAGGAAGTTACTTTGGTGAATGGGCTCTTCTTGGCGAACTCAAAGATTCCTTAAGTGCAGTCGCAGTGGGCGAAGTGGTCTGTGTGGTTTTAACAAAAGAAAATTTTGATTCAGCGGTTGGCCCTCTGACCAATCTTTCAGATGATAGTCACAAGTATGATACTACAATGTTCTTCATGCCCCTCTTTGTTGGATTCAGCTCCGTGGTTTTCATTCATGAAAAAATTCCGTGTAATGTTTTTGTTTAGGTCGAGACATTCTTCGTTCGATATGTCTAGGGAATCTGCAAAAGTTACTGATACCACAGCTCTTGCTAAAGCCACCCTCGCAGACCTGGTAAGCACTCGTTAACTCTACATCAATTGCAGATCGGTACTCCCAATGTTTTACGCGATTTCGTTTTTATCTAGGAATGGACAACATGCTTGAGTTCAACAGACTGCAGTGAGATCGGGCTAGTGCATTTGAAAGATAAAGAAAATTTGCTAAGCTTGAAAAGATTTTCAAAACAAAAGGTGAAGAAGCTAGGTAAAGAGGCTCAAGTCTTGAAAGAGCGGAATATGATGAAGAACGCAATAAAGCCTTCAGCTTTTGTTCCCGGAATCTTGTGCACTTGTGCTGATCAAACATATGCAGCCATATTACTGAACACAACTCTTGCTTGTCCTCTATCTTCACTGCTTCATTCTCCGCTTGACGAGTCATCTGCCCGTTTCATTACTGCCTCACTTGTGTCTGCCTTAGAAGATATACATAAGGTTAAATCTTTTTCTTTAACATCTCCCTTTAATTTCTAAGATTTCGCGGTCTGAAACTTTTGTTTTTTTTTCCTTTTGGAATTTGTAGAACGGCATTCTCTTCAGAGGTTCATCTCCTGATTTACTGATGTTGGATCAATCCGGATATCTACAGGTCTGTGTTTTTTTTTGTTACATGGCTCCATGACTTTGCTCTTTCGGTTTTGTTTTATCCATTGTTCACCTGATCGTAATTATGGTCTCTTTATGGTAGATTGTAGACTTCAGATTCGCCAAGAAACTGTCAGGGGAACGAACATTTACAATCTGTGGAAATGCAGATTATTTAGCTCCGGAAATTGTTCAAGGCAAAGGCCATGGTTTCGCAGCTGACTGGTATTGATTTCTCTTATGTTTTTTCGCGTAATATTTGAACCCGAGGTTCTTATCCTCTTTTTTTTTTCGGGTTGATTCGAAAAGGTGGGCACTTGGAGTTTTGATCTACTATATGCTAGAAGGTGAAATGCCATTCGGGTCATGGAGAGAAAATGAGCTAGACACGTTTCAGAAGATTGCGAAAGGCCAACTAACTTTCCCTCGAGCTCTAAGCGCAGAAGCTGAAGATCTCATCACAAAGGTCTCATCTTTAAGTTCCAATTTTTTCCACATCCATTAAAAGTTCATCAGTAGAATCTCTGGTTTCACTGTCTTACCCCGCGTCTTAAAACTCTGCGTAGTTGCTTGAAGTTGATGAAAACTTGCGGTTTGGTAGCCAAGAAGGTCCTGAATCAATAAAGAAACATCCATGGTTCAATGGACTCAGCTGGGGAGCAATCGGTAACCGCGGATTTCAAGTTCCTCAAGAGATAATCTTGCGCATTCATCACCATCTAGAGAATGATACCGTTCTTCCTCTAGAAACATCCCAATCGCTGGACACAACAGAGGATCAAGAAGCTCAAAACTGGCTTGAAGAATGGTAAAACAAAACCGCAGCTTTTTCCCCGCTTGTCTTCATTTAAAATTTGAGTGCTTTACAGGTCTGTAAACAGTCATTGATGGTGAAAACAAGAGAGCCTATGAATCTTTAAAACCTTGATTCATGAGAAAGTTTAGGATCTTTTTGATTGTGGTGTAAATAGGTGTATATGTTAGATAAATGGCTGAAGAAGAACAATCACCATCACCTACAACCAGTTTTGTATCGTCTCATTTGTTATCTGTTTTGTGTTGGCGGCCTAGTCTAAATGATTTGAAACTTGGAGAGGAATATGCAGTGTAGATGTTAACCATACAATTCCAAGGTATGAAATTTAGGTCATAAACAAAATAAATTATAGTATATGATATGTAGTCATATGTGCATTTCGGCTAAGAGTCCGGTATTAATAGGTATGGATAATTAGGATATCTAAAATTACTATATGAACAGTGAAATTTCTTTTAAACTAATGGAGTGACTCTAACAAATTTTTCGTAAATATAAATGATTCAAGTAGTTTTATATGAAAAAATTTCTGAATAGTTTGCTGAAGTTAACAATGTGTTTCTAAAATCTGATCTTATATTTGAAATCATAAATTTGAATTCATCTATGTACCAAGAGGTCCAAGATCTTGGACTATTCGGTTTTTAATGTTAATCCAATAATTTATTTTAGAGTGGACCATTTAACAAAAGAGAAAGATATCAATCCATTATTGATTAGGTTCTACGGCAAATCTTCTGCTAAATAAAAAAAAATGTATAGAAATTTAGTGGTTTACATGTTTTCTAACAATTGGATCATGCTTCACATTATTCATTTCTTTGAAACAATTTATACAATTGTGTTAAATTGTTTTTTAACTCCAAACTCCCACAAATCATTTAAACAAATGTGTATCACCATGATATCAACACAAAGACATAATCATCCGTTGATATAATCTTTATTATTCAACAAATGTGTATCACAAAGTTAGTTTGGGTTAGCTAATTGTGTTATATATATACAATTTATTATTTTACTCGAAATATCCAACAAACTCAATTCAATAAACGTATCTACACAAAGACATAATCATCATTCATCAATCATTTGACCTAATTTTATTCAACAAACTATGACAAAAATTGCAAATTTTCAGGAAAAAAAGAAGAAGAAGAAGAAGAAACTATACATTAAGATTTTGTCGTGTCGTGTTTAGTTCATTCCCTTTCTCTCTGTTAACAAACATCTGAGCCGTTCTTCTAGCGATCGGCACCCATAACCGCCGTCTCCTCTCCTCCGTCGCAGCAACCGCATCATTCCGCGAAGTGGATGCGGTAGCAGCGGTTGAACCGCTATTTTCTTCAGCCGCTGTTGTTACTTGCAGAACGCTGAGTCTAGGAACAGCCGTGATCTCAGAAAACGCTCTTCTCGTTGAGTCTTTGTTCTTCAACACTCTCTTCATCTTCGCATCTTCCTTGTCCCGCAAGTTACCTCCATTTTCTCTCTGGACTCGATCCATGGTTGAGAATCTGTCGCTCGACATCGAATTCATCATCTCCGATGTCAAAAACGTCAGATCCGATGAAGTCACATTACTCCAACGGTTCTTAAACGTCAAATCTGAAACAACAATCCTGTGATTGAACTTGTGCATAAGCTTCTCGTTTCCTTGTTCCTCAAGCGACAACGATTTCTCCTTTTTACCAATCTTTAGAATCTTCCGGAAACTGCTGAATCTCGAAGAACCATCACTAATTCCTTCTTCGCGTTCGATGTAAATCTCCAAGCTCGAGCCTTCTTCTCTTGTATCAGATTCGTTCATGATTCTCAGACTATTGCTACTATAACCCAAAACAGAGAGATCGTCTTCAATCGAGACTCTGCTTCTACACAAAGGACACGTGGCGTGCTGCTCAAGCCACTGATCAATACATTCAATGTGAAAAGCGTGTTTGCATTTAGGCAAAAGCCTAAGAATCTCAACATCTTCGAATTTAGACAAACAAACAGAACATTCAAGCCCTTGTTTCGATCCTTTCAAAGCAGAGAATCTGAAAAAGGGAAGAGATTCGATTGCTGTTTTGTCGAGACCAGATAATCGAGAAGATCGATTGAAGAGTCCTTGCCAGAGACGATCGTGTCGTCCTCCGTCTCCGTCGCCATCAGTCTCTGATCGGAGATCGTTGTGGAAGCATTTGGCGTAGACGAGGAGAACGAAGGTGAGTGTGAAGACGACGGAGAAAACTCCGGTGATGATTGCTAAGCTCGGCTTGAAGAGGTCGTTGGTTGTGTACGGAGGAGGAAGAGGAGGAGATTGAGCAGAGACATAATCTAAGAAGATGATGAAGACGAAGAAGAAGACAATGGAGATTGCTTGTGTCGAATTCATCGTTTGGGGATGGATCATTGAGAAAAGAAAAGAAAAAAGTCGTTTTCTTGATTTTTTGCAATGAGGAAAATTTCTGTGAATTTGGAGAGAGATGGGAAATTGGTTTTGATTTAAACGCAATTATCAACGTGATATCATTATTGATCTCATTGAGGCATGGATAATACAGTCGAATTCGTGAGAAAAATAAAATAGTATACGATGGATTAAGTTAAATTATAATATGCTAAGGTCCATGGATATAGTTGGTAGAGAAACTATTAAGAAAAGCATAAGTTCTGACTTCTGACCGGTGCTTAATTAAGGAATTGTTGGAACAAAAAAAGTGAAGGTGAATGAATATCAAATGAAATTATGACTTGAATATATGGACATTTGTGAAAAATAAATGTCTTGACATTTGACTTGGGGAGAAAATAGCCTATTTTTGATGTGAATTACCATATATTTCTTTGGATTTCTTTACAATTTAAATTTTAATTGTCAAATCACCGAGAATTTATTTTGAAATTTCAAATCTGTGTTAACTTACAGAAAAATAAAAAACATTAATAACACTATTTATTTTCATTAAATATTTTGCATGTAGCTGGAAGGTTTTTAAATCATAGCTATTGTAAAACAAAACTAGTAATATGAAATTTAACCATTTATAAGCTCATGTGTTTTTTTTTTACCTACCTATTTTTCAGTAAATGTAATAAAATGCCTTCAAAAAAAATACTATAGTAAAATGTTCATGTATTTATTATATATACTAAAATAGATATAGTAGTGTTGATAAAACTTTCCTGCAATGTAATGAGTTTTTAAACAGAATATAATTTTTTGTTAAGAAATCTATCACCAAAAAATTCTAAAGTTGAAGAGTAAACGAACAAATTGAATGAAAGAGATCAAAGATATATCAGAAGTAATTTGAGAGAACTATTTTGTGACAAACTTTTTCATTTATAAATCTAAGATACATTATTTTCTCAAAATTACACCTTTGATCATGATAATTAGACTACATTACACTAGTCAACAAAGACAAATAAAATACATATTATTCATTATGAAAGTAGTTTAGCTAGTTCATCTAGCTTCAATGTTCCATGTGGTATTACTTCTCTGAAATCATCATCAAACTCAAACCCTTCCATTTTCTTCTTTAATCCTTCCTTCTCCTTCTTCTCATCTCTTTCCACTCTCACTGCAACTTCTCTCTTCCCAGAAACCACAACATTACTTGTCTTTGCCTCCACGTTTTGGTATCCGAATTCTCGGTTTTCCTGCTTCTTAACCGTTGGTTGTTTCCTCAATCCATGCTGGAAAACTGGTCCAGGTGTGGCTAGAGTCGAGAAGGCGACAGCTTTTGCAAAGACTGTGTCTGCGTCCAGATCAGTACCGTCTAACACGAGAGCAGCCCCGTTCTCTACAGCTTGTTTCATTAGATTCAGAACTCTCTCTATGCTTTGTTTGTTGATCTCTTCCGATGTTTCTGACTCCTGCTCAGGTTCTTGATGATCTCCATGAGAGTTATCTGTAGTTAGCTCAGTTACATCTTCTGTAGACGAGCTCTGTAAACTACTGCTTCTGCCTTCCATAGCCAAGATATCTACAGTTGACGGGCTCAGATCATCACCATCTGGATCATTTTGCAATTCCATTGAACCCGAAGGAGAGTTCTGGGTCGCAGTTTGAGTCTGATTTGGTGATACCGATGTTTCATCATCTTCCGGCAAAGCAGTATCAACTTCGATATCTCCGAGGATATCATCCTTTTTATCTAGAATTGTGAGAGACGATTTCCAATCTCGTCCTCTCCAGATAAGAATCTGCTCGTTTTCAAAAGATATGAGCACACATGGAACAAGATCCTGCGAGCCATAACACAACCAACAGGTTCAACAAAGAGGCTGTATACACAGAGATTTAAAATAACAAGACATATGTGAACAAGGATAGATCAAACCTTGAGTTTTGCACCGATTTTCCTAAAATCACTGCCTTTCATCCCTTGACAATTGATTCGAACCAATTCACAAACTTCAAATGCTTCTTTCACATTTTTCACAAGGTCACAATACACACCATTCTTCCCTACATGACACAGCCCAACACAGGATAAAGTTAACATTCTCGGTCTTGAAAAACACCATATCAAGATGATTATTATTATTATCTCCAGGTAAGCTGCTTGCTTGCTTACCTAGCTTGCATATGGGCATGAGCTCTCGTCCTTTCCTCCGCATCTCGGAAGCTTCCTGCAGAGTTAAACCCTCAGGAACTTGTTGAATCAGCCTTGGGTAAACAGGTGCCACAGGCTTCCACAGCATAAGAGGGAAGCGCTGTCTTGTCCGGTGGTTATAGTTTCTGCCACGGAAAAGGAAAAGCACACCTCCTCTTCTGTATATCACCTTCCCACCAATTTTCTCCTGTCAATTCGATTCACAACTTCATGATGACAAATACAACCGATCGAATAAAAGCATGATCCACGCTTGTCTCCTAATATGAATAGAAATAAATAATAAAACGGTTCCAAGGAGAAACCTCTAATTGCTCGCAGATATTATCCATGTCGACGGTACAAACTCCCTTGCATTTAATCTTACAGACCCTTCGCCTCTTCCATAAATCATGTATGTTGTTCAACATGTTATGCGTCAAACCATCTCTGCCTGAGAAGAGACAAATACGTTAGATCATATCTTCTTCTACTCTCAGTCTATTCCAAATTGAGAATCAAGCACGCAAGTGTACATAAACAACTAAGTTCAAAGCTTGGTTCTGTTTAACTTTACAAGATCAATAGTTCTTCTTGATGATCAAATTTCTTGGAAATAGTATTGGAGTAGCTACTAAAAGTATTGAGCTTTTTACCCATATTCAACTGCCTTGTTGTCTTTAAGCATGAAGTAACCAGCTCTCTGATCTCTTCCTTCGTCAATGGCTCTCCCATAATCTCATCCTTCGTGTAAACATACCTTGGACCAACCCCGGGTCGAAAAGGACCCGGTTTCTGAATCGGTTTCACTCCTTTCTTCCCCGTCGGCGGCAATCGGAAAGAATCGAATTCCCTCGGCGTCTTCTGCGACTGAGGAAGCGGAGCACGACCAGTCCATGGCCTTCCCATCGTCGTGGGTCCGAAAGGCGCATACGCAGGCTCACGAAGCCTCAAAGGCTTGACCTTTGGAGTCTCCGTGTAGCTGTATTTGAATTCGAATGGAGCTCCGTCGATGACGTAAGTTAATCCGTCTTCGCTTAGCTTAACGTCCGGCTTTGCGTCTAATTGCGGCGGAGAATCGGGTACTTTAGGTTTGTTCTTCGGTTTGCTGGGTCTAGAATCGGGTTTGGAGTATTTGGATCTCCGACCCGGAATCGATCGAGCGGAGGGAAGCGAAGGAGTGCCTCTGGACCTAAACGGCGACGTTTTAGGCTCAGAAGCTGCGGCGGCGGAATCGTGCGTATGAACGATTTTAGTTGCAGCGTCGAAACGACGGTCGCGACGAATCTCCGCCTCGAGCTCCTCTTGGCTCCGGCGACGCTGCTCGAACCGCTCCGCATTAGCGTTGCCCCACCTAGAGAATCGGATCTCGCTGGGTCCTCTCGGATTCGGATTCGGAAATAGAGATGGCGCGAAAATTGGAAAAGGAGTATTGAGTTTCAACGACATTGCCGGAGAAACAGAGGTCGGAGGAAAGTGAAGGTTTAGAGAGACTCATCCACAGGTGCTTGGGTTCATTGAAACTATGGGGTCAAATTTGCGAAAGGTTGAAAATAAAGGGTCGAACTGGGCCCATTATGCAACTCCTTAAGCCCAGAGTGGTATCGGTGACTATACAATTGTTCTTTCGGTAAATTAGTAGAATATTACCTTTTGAGTAGCAAATTTGGTAACTAACATATGTAGGAGCAAATTTAGCTAACTAACAAAAGTAGTTGTCAAAAAGACTATTATATCCTTGGATATCTTCTGCATACAATAAATATTCTGACATGCAGACTGATATGTAGACTGACATACACAGCTTTAATTAATAATTTATGTTCAATGGAACCACAGCTTTTTTGCTTTTATTTTTCGTCGATATAGTCGACTATATTTATGTAGATAACTATAAAAATGTATAGTTAGTTATATATTTTACTTTTTTTAATATGTTGATATTATCTATTATTTATGAGTTTTTTGTTTATTTAAAACATATAAACTAGTTATTATACATGTGATGAAACTTTTATAGTTGATTATTTTTTATATATTATATATATATCCATAATTTAAAACATAATTAATTATATTTTATATAAATATTATGTAAATGTAACGTATATAATTGACTATATATAGTTGAATATTCAAATATATAGTTAATGCATAAATATAATTAATTATATATAGTTAACTATTTTTGAATATATTATATTTTGATTTTATGTAGTCAACTATTTAAATATAGTTAATATATAAATATAATTTATTAGGTA
>OVAY01002965.1:0-13970 GCA_900406395.1 Kernera saxatilis | reverse complement strand
AATTTTGATAAGTTCAAATTTGTGATTATCAATTAGTTTGTAATGCTAATCGGGATAATTATACTCTATTTAAATTTGCTTTACCTTTATCCGAAAGTTCAAGTAATTCGGGTCGGATACGGCGAAGGATGGGTAACTTGATCCAAAAATTTCATTCTACAATAAACAAACAACAATACTATAACTTTCTAAATATCCCTACATTCTTCTAAAAAACAAAAACTGAAAAATCTATATCAAAAACTAAAAAAATTAATACAAATTTTCAAATATAAAATATATAACATTTAAATAAAATATTGACACACGGATTATAACCTAGACTACCAACATTTTATTTTAAAAGTGTTAATAATACATAAAAAAATTATTTCATATATACAATAACTACACTATAAACATCAAATTATCTATATATTATTTTACATGCAAAATAAGAAGCGATCGATATAAATGAAAAAATAAAATATTCACAAAATATATATACAATTTTAAAAATTGAATATTGGCCCGCGGTGTACCGCGGGTTAAAACCTAGTTTATAGATTATTTTTGACATAGATTTCACTATATGTTTTTTCTTGTTTTAATTATAATTTTTGAATTTTATTTTAATTTTTTTTCTTCGAAATAATTATTAAATAAAAATAACAAATGATTACTATTTTATAATGTAGTTGGAAAACGGTTGGAAATGAGTCTATCGGAAATAGATGAAAAATGGATGGAAATATTTGCGTTGGAAAATCGTTGGAAATATTTTTGGTTGGAAATTGGTCGGAAAATATTTCCGACCCCCAAATTGTGTTGGAAATTCGTTGGTATGTTTCTGACCGAATTCCAACCATTTTTTCCAACCGATATACCGACGGTTTTTTTGGTTGGAAATTATCAACCGATTTCCAACTAAAATGATTTCCAACAGGCGATTTTCAACCAAAATTTTGTCGTTGGAAAACGATCGGAAACCGCCATTTCTAGCTACAACGATCCTCAGTTTCTTCTCTTCTCTAATGAAAATATATATGCAATTTCTTCATTGGAGATACAAACACTTTAACAACAACAACAGTAACAAAAAGACAAGTGTAACATCTCTGTTACATTCTCATTTTCATACAACTTTTTTATTTTATAAGAATTTGATTTCTCGAAATTCATTGAATTTTGAAATCCCACGATAAAAAAAAAAAAAACCCGATGTTTTGGTACATGTATTAAATCTTCATTGTTTATGTGTAACATGACATTATTAGTCCACACACAATGATGTGCAATGTGCTAATGAATATCACTTTCCACGTATCAACATCACATTTATTTAACGTATGGATAAATATTTATTTCATATGAATTTATAGACATCGACCATCGTTGGTGCTTAGGCTAACAGAAAGGCGAAAGGTGCCACTCAAATACCGCTTTGATCCACTGTAGAGTTCATCGACCACAAAAGAATAAAGGTGAACCCCAAATAGATGACATTCTCCTTATTCAATTTTTTTTAAGGAAATATGCTTGTCACTGATTTCCATAAACTAGCCATTGCCAGATTTAATAACAAATGAGAAATCAAGCAGCTGTCTACTTTTGAGAAAGGTTGATCTTATGTCTAAAGTGTGTTAACCGGAGCCTTGGTCTCAAGATTAGCATATTTAAAGCAAAATAATGTACATTCTTGTGTTTTATTCGATAGTACTCAATGATGAACCAATACAAGAGAGGTGGTGAAAAAAAATGGGTGGTGAAGAGGACTGTACACATAGTTTTCAAGAGTTCAACTTTCTTGTCAAATTCATATATGTATCACTATTGTCCTACAAGTCATTGCGGTAAAAAATTTTAAAAAGTCTTCGCAAATATATGATCTAGTAAAATGTTTAAAAAAAAAATACTATTGTTATGAGTTTTATGGTGTTTTTTTTTTGTTGTATGGGTGCTAATATTAAAACCAAAAGAGAGATACAAATTGGGATCCAAAGCCGGCATTTGACATAAACCAATCCCGGAGCCAAAAGTCGGCAGAACTAAACAAGATCCCTTGATTCTTATAAGATCTAAAACGCAGCCAAAACACTAAAAATACAAGCAAGCAACTTAACTAAAACGATACTGAACACAATTGACCTCTAAAGACAAGCTCAACACAACCTTTTCTCAAAAACTGTAAACCGATTCCGAGAACAGATAAACCCAACGCAACCTTTTCTGGTCATATCACAAAATTATTAACAAGTTAAATTTCAACTTGGTATGGTTCTTATTGGTCCAATATAGTTCGTAGCAGTACAATATGGTCTCATTATGGCTGGTTCATCTATGTTCACCGCTAGTAGAGGAGATTATAGTGTTGGAGATAAGTTAATATTGTATATATAAATTGATATGAATGTCTATAGTTTGGATTGAACCTTGAATTATAATTAAAATGATTGAATAGTAAGTAATAAATCACTGGATATGTTTAGTTTGTTATCTTTCCTCTCCTTTTTGGTTCCATGTTTCTTTTAAGAAAAAAAATACATTAATGATCATGCCTTTGCTCTTTACTCTTTATATAAGATAAAATGACATTAGTGGTTACTAATTAAGGCAAATAAACTAATACATTTGAAAAATGTCGAAGCTAAATATGAACATCACAACATAGAAATTGGCCTTGAATTTGTGGGCATACGTATACAATATATTGATAGATGAGTTTATTATTTGTAGGACGTGATTTTTCAGAATGCTTTAGTTTTGTTGGATGAACAAATTAGTATTGGCATGAGCCTAAACTCATATATTGTAATGAGACGCAAGCTTTTCTTTTCTAGGGTATAGCAAATGGATATAAGCACTATAAAGAGATATTCATACCAAATGAGAATGTGAAAGATACCACCTAGAGAGAGTATTTACAAAACAATATGCAACAATATGCATAATATTTAACAGTTTATAAATGTATCTCAAAAAAGCGATTGTGACAAAAAAAATGAAAAAATAAGATAATTTTCTTAATTTGTAAAAACAATAACTCAAAAATTAATCAAATGATATACTAATTAAACTATTATAGTAAAAAGTGCTCGAAATACTTTTTGTTAGTTATTGGAAATTGTATTTTTCAATATATATTACATCTTTTCCATGCATAAATATAGAAACACTTTTACATAAATGATATAAGTGTAAATAATATAAATTTTATGGTAATATGTCACTAAAAAATATAGAAACACTTTTATATAAATGATATATATGTAAATAATTTAAATTTTTATGGTAATATATTCACTAAAATACATTCAAAGATACATTAATTAATGAAAATTAAAAAAGTCAAAAACGCGCGAAACAGTTATGTGTCAGTATATGTTAAATGATTTTTGGTAATAGTTTTATAGTATTAAATTGCTAAACTACTATAAATTCATGAGATTGGGAAGAAGAAGAACAGAAATTAAAATCAAACAAGAAGTTTTTGAGAAACTTGATCATTGTCTTTCTTCACAAATTTTTACTTATTTAAAAGAGAGATAAACCTAGTATTACAAAATATATTAATATAAATTTGAGAGTTTTCTCTCTCAAGAGAGAGAGAGAAAGAGGCTGCTTGTTTGTTCATGCGTTTCGTTCCTTCACAGAAAAAAAAAACACAGAGCAACAAAAAAAAAACCATATTTCGCCTCCTTTCTCTTCTTCTACCAGTATCTCTCTCTCTCGCTCTCGCTCTCTTCCATCGCAAAAACCCTAATTTCGTTTCGATTTCTCCTCTTTTGAAAACCCTAATTGTTGTTTCATCGACTCGCTTCTCCTTCCATCGTTTCTCGTTTTCTCTCTCGGTTTTGGGTTTTTTTTCTCCCTCCTTGGGGAAGAAGCCATTGTTTCGTTTGAGCGATTGAATCTAAAAAAACTCTTGCGTGTTGCGTTTAGAAGAATAATCTCCGTCTGGGTTTGTTTTTTTCGTAGCATTCGCCGTTTCAATTTTTCTTGTTTCAGGGGAAATTTTCTGGTGATTGCGTTGAAGGAATTTTCTCCGCTTGTGTTGAATTCTAGGGCTTAGGCTGGTTAAATATCGAGCGTGAATAGTCATATAGAGAGAGATATTATTGCTTAGGTGTTTAGGGTTTTCTGGTTTGGTGCCATCACTGTAATGGTGGGTTTATTCATAGGGATAGTGATCTTTCTAGGTTTGGGTTTAGAGATGGAGGTGTAGAGGGTATTCTCATCAGTGATTTTCGTGTAGGCTTTGAGAGGAATCAATTGGTTTTTGTGGCAAATTTGCATTTGAGATTAAGAAGTTGAAGGATTGTGATTTAGATGCTAGAGGAAGATAGGTAGAGTATAGAGAAATTGCAATTTTGGTTCCTTTATCTGATGAAGTATAGCTTTAACTGATGGAGAAACGTGAACCTTCTTTAGTACCTGAATGGTTGAGAAGTACAGGGAATGGTTCTGGTGTTGGGAGTAGAAATCACATTCTATCATCTTCTTCTCAATCAGGTATGTATATGCTCGAGTTCATAACATTTATGCACATAACATTTATTGTTTGATTTGGTCTGAATAGTATTGTAACTCGATTTCCTTTCCTTTTTCGTATTGGTGTAGATTCTTCTTTGTCATCACAAAATAGCAAGAGTAGGTATTCTAGGAGCAGAAGTGATGTTGATGCAGTACGGCCTCCTTTTCTCGATCGGTCTTCTTCCACCAATACAAGGAGGGGGTTTAGTAATGGTTCTACAAAACAGACATACAGTAGTTTCAACTACAATAGAAGCCAAAGAGATAAAGATCGGAGCAGGGAGAAGGATAGGTCGAGCTACATGGATCCGTGGGATCACGACACTTCTTTCCCTTTCGGTACCTTCTTAATTGGAAGGGGTCAAGAGCAACTGAGACGATCGCATTCAATGACAAGGAGGAAACAGGACGATCACCTGTCTCAAGGGTTTACTGTGGGATTAAAAAATGGTAGAGGCATTAATATATACAATGGAAATGGTATACTTCCTGGAACTTATCCTGCAAAGAGCGCCAAAAAACCCGGATTCGATAAGGATTTTCCTTCGCTTACAGCCGAAGAGAGGAATGGAGGCCCAGACGTTGCAAGAATCTCATCTCCTGGTCTTAGTCCTTCTGTTCAGAGCTTGTCAGTTGGTAACTCAGGCTTGATTGTTGGGGAAGGTTGGACATCGGCTCTTGCAGAGGTTCCCAATGTTATTGAGAAGAGTGGTGTTGTGTCCCATGCTAATGTTGGTAATTCTGCTACTTTAACTGGACCGACTTGTCGTAACATGGCTGAAGCATTGGTGCGAGCTCCAGAAAGAACTGGGACACCACTTCAGGTATGATTTGCATCTTTGTGTTGCTTTATAGTACACTACCTTTTGCTGTTTGTCTAAGATGTTATTTTTATTAGGGATCTGCAAAGATACAAAGACTTGAGGACCGAGCAAGGCAGTTGATACCGGTTGTGCCTTCAGGACCAAAGGGCTCAGTAAGCTTTTTTTTTTCCCGCAGTTTATCTTATTTTCCTCCTGTTGCCTTGGGCTTATACTCAGTATATGTTGGTTGATTTCTCAGGTTCTCAACTCTTCTGATAAATCCAAGACCAAACCAGTTGTTCGAAATGGTGAAATCAGTCTTGCTTCTTCAAGAAACACCCACCAGCAGTCCTCTTTGCTGCTCGGTAATCTTCACTCGAATCCTGATGCTAATAAGAAGCTGGTGGTACTCAAACCTGCTAGGGAAAATGGTGTAACTACTGTTAAAGAATCTGGAAGTCCAAATCTTACAATCAACAGCCAAGCTGGTGCTAGCCAGATGACCTCTGCTCCATCTACACAATTATCGGTGAGAAGTACAAACAGTCTCAGGGAGCTCAGGGGAGCTTCCGTAAACATGCTAGCTGGGAAACCCGCTGAAAAGAATTTTTCCTTGGCTCAAACTCAGAGCAGGAATGCATTTTACAGTACTCTGAAGCAGAAAACATCTACAAACATCTCAACTGATCCGTCGAAAGCTAGCTCTTGCATCTGTTCTTCCATCGAGGAAAAGGCAAACAGCTTTAAGGAGCTTGTAGCTAGTGACTCTTCAAGTGCACAGGCTGACGAAAGAGATGACATCGTCATGGAAAGGGTCGAGAAAGTTTCTGAAGTTGCAGAGAGGAATAATTGTTTCGAAGCAGCAGACGAACCAGATGAAAAAGAGGCTAAGTTCCTTAAATCCCTTGGCTGGAAGGAAAACTATAGCGAGGAGGTCGAAGCCCTCACACAGGAGGAGATCAATGCCTTCATTGAACAGGTATAGGACACAACAAACATTCCTTTATCTCGATTGCTTTCATTTTCTCTCATCGTTTTTGTAACTCATTTTACTTTTACATCTTCTAAAACAGTGTAAGAAGTTAAAGCCATCATTGGTGCAGAAGCTGCCTATCATACAAGAGGCAACAAAGGACGTAACTCGCAACTCCTGATCCGATTTTGAAGATAGTTTCTCATTCTCTTTCCTTTGTTTTATTTGGCGGTGCGGAGAAGAAGGTGTGGAGGCTTTAGTTGCAGAGTATGAATGTTGTTCTGCTTCTTCAGAGGTGCAACAAGATGACTATTTGTGTACATCTTTGGTCTAAAAGATTAAGAGAGGTTTTGTTTTGCCAGCTTCCTTAGGTTTCTAATGTTTAGTGATATGATGATGAGGGAAAGAGAAAATTGTTTAGGGTAAAAAAGAAAAGGAAAAAAAATTAAAGGCTTTGGTTTCTTTCTAATTTATATTAAAAAAGTTTCATCTTTTACCTTTGTTTCTTAATTGGGTTTAGCAATGTTATATTTATTTGTTCTATTTTTCTCCCATCTCAATAGTTTCGAGCACTCAATGTTTAACTTTGTTTACAAGTTCAAATGCAAATATGGATGTAGTAAACCATTTGCAACAAAAAATTTGGATATTTTAGAAGGAAAAATGTTTTTCGATAGTTTAGAAGGAAAAATGTTTGGACTTGAGATGCAAATTGTTTATATGTGTAACAAAATATCTTAATTTTAAATATTGTTTAAAATTGTTATCTTTGGAAAACGATATTTTTAAAATTTATATTGACTAAAATGAAATTAAATTTGTCATTTTAGTCAATATAATTCTAGTGGATCATGCAGAGGTGGCAACGTTACTTGCTCTAGTGGATCTGAACGTAGTATAATTGTCCTAATTAACATTTGATAACAATTAATTACTTAATAAGGATATGTGACTATCCTTGTATGCACATGCGTTTCCATCAAATAAATAACATATGAATTTGTGATTATCGGTGTATTCGCTGATGATTTTAATATCGTCGGGATCCAATAAAAAATACATAAAACAAGAAACTGTATTTGAACGGAGAGCTAAAATGAAAGATTTCAGATAAACAAAATATTGTCTTGGCTTACAAATAGAAAATTCTCCATCGATGTTTTTTTGTACATGAAACAATTTATAAAAAAAAAAAGTATTAAATTTTTTTTAACAAATATGGTAATTTTTTCGAGTACCTTTATGATCCTTAGAGGGGTAGGGGTAGGGGTAGGGGTAGGGGGGAGGGGTGNGGGGGGGAGGGGTGGGGGAGGGAGTCGAACTTTCGTATTTAAGGATCATGTAGAGATGACGTCACTTGCCCTAGTGGATCCGGACGTAGTATAATTGTCTTAATTAACATTTGATAAATGATTAATTACTTAATAAGGATATGTGACTATCCTTATATATACATACGTTTCATCAAGTAAACAACATTTGAATATGTGATTATTGATGTATGTGCTGATGATTTTAATATTGCCGAGATCCAATAAAAAATACATGAAGTAAGAAACTATATTTGAACGGAGAATTGATATGAAATATTTAAGATAAACAAATATTTTCTTGGCTTACAATTTGAACATTCTCCTACATATTTTTGTATGCATGAATCCATTTATACTAAAAGAGTATTGAAATACTTTAACAAATATGGCAAATTTTTTGAATACCTTTATGATCCTTAGAGGGGGAGGGGTGGGGGATGGAGTCGAACTTTCGTATTTAAAGATCATGTAGAGGGGGCAACATCACTTGCCCTAGTGGATCCGAACGTAGTATAATTGTCTTAAATAACATTTGATAACGATTAATTACTTAATAAGGATATGGACTATCTTTATATGCACATGCGTTTCCATCAAGTAAACAACATATGAATTTGTGATTATCGGTGTATGTGCTGATGATTTTAATATTTTCGGAATCCAATACAAAATACATGAAGCAAGAAACTATATTTGAACAGAGAATTGAGATGAAAGATTTCGGATAAACAAAATATTGTCTTGGCTTACAAATAGAACATTCTCCTATTTGTTTTTGGGTACATGAAACCATTTATACTAAAAATGTATTAAAATATTTTAACAAATATAGTAAATTTTTCGAGTACCTTTATGATCCATAGATCACTTAATAAAATAAAAAAAAAAAGCATTTTCAATCAAGTAAAAGAAAACGAAGGGATACTTGGTATCGAACTTCCATATCTAAGTGCAATTAGGATCCTCGTGTATTTTGCTAATTGTACTTGACCTTGTATATCATTTGTCATATCCCCTACATGAAACCACTAGAATGAAGTATTTTGCTACCTTCAAGGATGATTGATATGTGTTTATTCTATCTTAACAATCTAAAAGGTCACAAAGTTCATTCACAAACCAAATATTTCTTCACGATTGGAGGCACCACTATATCGTAAAGCTCTTGAAAACAAATACTTATGACCACTCTTAAATCATGTTGAAATTATTGCGTTCTATAAAAATTGAGAATGTATGTGCCTCCAATCAATGAGTCAACATATTCAACTATACAAACATAGCTAATTACATTATTTGAAGAATATTATACTGGTCATTCAAGAGAAAACTTATACGGTTATACTCTTATTATATTTTTTTCATTTTTTTTTTAATAAAACAGCATAAGATACATTACAAGAAATTAGTGCACATAGCAAAAATCATATCAAATTTTGTCTATATAAATAAGCGATATAATCGTATCAAATTTCGTCTATATAAATCAATGATATTGTTCATTGTAAAATCTTTAATACACGTTTTTCAAAACTAAAAAAAAAATTCTTACAATCCTAATCTCTTGATTTTTCGTAAAATTATTTTTCTTTATATAATGTTTTAATTTTTTTAATTATTATTATTACATTAAATTTTGCCAGATTTTTCAAAAGATAGGGGTTAATTTACAAATATTCCCAGATTATTCCTTTTACAAAATTCCAAATAAAAATCAAACCCACCTGTTTTTTCTTTCTTCCAAGTCCCGTCGGCTCTCAAGCAGCTCTTTGAAGCCACCTTCAAAGGTAATTTGCCTTTTCGTTTTGATCTCTGCTTCTTTGCTCCTCTTAATGTCTCGGAGGCTAGATTCTTATGCGTAATCTTCTGATTTCATCAGATCGATGGATTTCTAGAGATCTGGATGAAATTTGTAGCCGTTCACAGTTTCTTTGATGAGATTGTTGTTTGGCTTTTTGAATCATTAAGATATATAGAGAATTGTTGGTCAATGAATAAATAGGATTTGGTTTCTGTTGATTTCTAGCTTAGTAGAGATCTAATTGTAAAGTTTTGGATTGGGAAAATCGAAATTTACTGTCTTCGAGACTGGTGTTAGGGAAATGTAACCTAGCTATGGAGTCGTTTTTGGTTGCAGTGATCTATCACTCTCTTCTTAGATCTTGGTGTATTCAGTACTGATCTTGTTTCTACAACCAAAGTGATTAATCATTTAGTTTCATTTGTGTGTTTCTAGTGGTTGTAACTCTTAAACTTATCACTGTTTCAGGTATATCTTGGTTTAACAACAATGTCAGGCGCTCATGTAAGTACATCTCTTTAGCTCATTGAATACTGTTTTATGTCTGTAGGTGTTTGCCTTGTTAGTTGCTACTAGGATCTAGGATCATACTGGCCGGTATTCGTAATGCAACCTATAGTCTTGTGATGTTTTATGGTTTGCTACACTGATGCAATTCTTTGCATTGTGATGGAATGAAGCTTTTAATAAGTTTCCTTGAGTTGGGGAAGCCATCATGTATGTTTATTGGTGATAAAGTACTTTGTTTGTCTATGAATCGCTACGTTGAAGATTGTTTTTTTCTTGCTTCTTTTGTTAAGTGGCAAAAAATGTTTTGAGAAGTGTGACAAATCTGAGATTCAATTCAAGCACCCATCATCAAAGATTGTTCGCATCTTCCAATCTGGAATCATGATTAAGCTTTATTACAGTCTTAGAAACATAACTTCTGGTACAAAATAATCTGTTGCTGAGAAAGTTTCCAATTGCTTATCGATAATCTGCCGCTGAGAAACATATGCTGCTGAGAAAGTTTCCAATTGCTTATTGATCTTCTTTTGTGTAATTAATCTTCTCATCATTTGTTTATTGATACAAAAGAATTTGGATTTTATCTTCTGGAAGCTGCCATTCGTATGGTGTTCTATGTTTTGGTTTGTCCTTCTGGTGGTAAGGTTGAATTTAATTGAAGCTTGTATCATATATTTTTTGTCCTGAGTGTTCTTAGCAATTTACTTATCAGCACTAGAGCTTTGAATGGCCCGTTTGGTGAAGCCATAGATGATGAGTAGCCGATATAGCTTTTTAATTTGATTGGCCTCTACAAATACTCAAGGCACTTCGGCTTAAAACTCTGTAACTCTCTGATAGATTGGTGGTAGTTGGTCAGGAGATGATCTTTTTTTGGATTCCCGCTTCTGCTTCTCTCTTAATACTTACATGTTGACTGTCCAATGTACAATGAACAGGATTCTTGTCCTTTGATAAAGAATATTCTTCTTCTAGACTCTGAAGGAAAGCGTGTGGCTGTCAAGTATTACTCAGATGATTGGACAACTAATGCTGCCAAGTTAGCTTTTGAAAAATATGTCTTCTCGAAGACCTCCAAGACCAATGCTCGCACAGAAGGTAAGACCAAATTGAAACGTCCACACATGCACATTATTCATATATGTAGTTCTCTATATGTTATATCATAAATGAGTGTTAAAGCTTTTATTTCCTGACTGCATATGTGCATAATTCTGTTTCAAATCACTTGAAGGTGTGTATAATTTTCTCTTTTTTGCAGCGGAGATCACGCTGCTGGATAGTAATATTATTGTCTATAAGTTCGCTCAGGACCTGCACTTCTTCGTTACGGGAGGTGAAAATGAAAACGAGCTCATCTTATCATCTGTACTTCAAGGCTTTTTCGATGCTGTTGCATTACTTCTGAGGTAATTTAACTCCCCTTAGATTATTTGCCTTTTCTTAATCAGCAACATACGCTATTAAGCGTTTACCATTCTTTCTCCTTACAGGAACAATGTTGAAAAGATGGAAGCCCTTGAAAACTTGGATCTCATCTTTTTGTGCCTTGATGAGATGGTTGATCAAGGGTACGCTACATATGCTTTCAGATTCTGTCAACAATTTTTTTACTATGTTAATTTCGGAAATCTAATATCTTAGCCTTGCGTAATAGTTATGTGCAAGTCTTAAACATGGGTAGGTACAGATAAAAGATTGCTGACTTCAGCTTGCCCTAAGGTATCTTAGCATTTAGCTCCCTAGTAATGCTGGTGGAGTTGAGTTACATACTAACATAGCGATATCTCGTATTTAGAGACTATGAGAACTTACTGTTTGAATCATGAGTGAACAACTTCAGACCATGTGGTCTAGTGTAGGACTATTGTATCTAGCCTAGGGGGTGGTACAGGGAAGTGTAGCTCTGCCAGCTCAGCAACGGACCTTAAGTTAGTTAGTTGGGGGCATGGTGGATTCGTCGAGGGTTTTGGTTTGAGCATTGGTCTAGGGTTTAGAGCTTATTTCGCTAACCATGTCTATCCTTTGAACTGAATAAAGAACTTTACTGGTTTGAATCTCTATCACCGTGATATTCATGTTTGCATTGTCTTATGAAACATTTCAGGATGGTACTTGAAACAGATGCCAATGTTATTGCGGGAAAAGTAGCAATGCAGAGCGCAGAAGCAAGTGGTTCACTCTCTGAACAGGTGAGATGCAAATATGACTACTACACAAACCCTTTGAGCAAAGCGATAGTGTCTTTATAGCGACTATGTGATTGACCATTTTTTATGCGTTTTGAATCTGTAGACATTAACTCAAGCATTGGCAACAGCTCGAGAGCACCTAGCAAGAAGTCTCCTTACATGATTTTTTTTCATCGTCGCAGCAAATTGGTATGTTCATTCATGAGCTCTAGTAACCATACCTGAAACCAATCCCCTATTACTCAAGTATCTTATGATTTCGATTTTTTACGAATTGGTTTTTCTGTGTGGAATTTAGATATATTGTTCTCCTTTTTGTTGGCTATCAATTGCTTCCATATGAGACTGATGAATTATCTGTTAAAAAGTTGAAGATCAACATATGCACTAGTGATAACTGAGTGTATGTTTTTTTGTCGATTGAATTCATTGAAATGTGAGAAGGATTTGCCTGCGAAAAATGATTCTAAAACTAAAAATAAAGGCCCTATGCGATTTTTGACAAGTATAATTCCCAAATTTTGTTTGTAAACAATGTTTTATAGAATTTTTTGGTTATAATTTTGTTCCAAATTTCAGTTAAGTCTTTATTTAGTTTCTAACTTTGAAATAAACTTCAGAAACTTTTGATGGAACTAAAAACAAAAAAAAAATCACTCTTTTAAACTTCTGTAATACTAATGGGCTCATAAACTAGAAACTAAAAAAATGTCTTTAAATTATTTTCTATACCAGTCTTATATATCGTTTGATACCTTCGAAATCATAACCATTCGCTTCCGTAAAGTTTTGCATTCACACCTAACCCTGCGACTAAAAGTAGAAACCCGAAACTCAATCCGAATCTGATCCGAAAAAAGGAGTACTGAACCGAACCGGAACCGACAAAAAACCCAAAAGTAACAAATACGGTTCGATAGGTTTTCGGTTCTTTACCGGTTCTTAACATATACCCGAGAACCGACCCGAACCCGAAAAGATCCGAACCAAAACCGAACCGAAAATTTAAAATAATCGAATGGAACTTAAATTTCTATATTCGAAAACCCGAAACTCGAAGGAACCGATTCGAACCCGAACCGAGTATTCAAAATCCCAGGGCTATTCACACGGCTATAAGTATAACCGTTGCGTTTAATGAATCTGAGCCAACAAAATACGCAAATAAACAAAAAAAATGGGTGATTTAAGTTTTGGGCCTACTAAAGCCCATTTAGGATCGTTGCATACATTATAAAAGTAAGTTGAAAATACAGAAGCCACCAAAAGTTCACGTAAGCTCTGAAAGTTGATTCTAGGGTTTGAAAGAGAGTTCAGAATCTGCCATGACAAGCCTGGAGCAGCAGTTCTCGGAGGATCTTTTAATCACACATGCTTTGAATGGTTGCACAGTACAGAATGGACCGGACCAATCAGACCAATATTTTAGTACGCTAAACTTTGTACTAGAGTATGCACTAAACTATGGTATGCACTAAAGTGGATAATGGTATGCATTAAAATAGACTCTTTTGAATGGTGAAAAATGGACAATAGTATGCAATAAAATGGACAAAAAATGAAAAACAATTTTAACATTGTTTTATAACAAATAATAATATGTTTTTCTAATAAATAATATCAATGTCTTGAAAAAAAAAAAATCAAAATCTACTACTTCGATTTTTCCATAGCATGTCGGCAATATTTTCTCGGATGTTTGCTATATATTGTCTATCTACTATCTCAGCCTCTTCTTGCTCATTTGAGTCATTTTGCTCGTTTTATGTAGGCCTGGGCGTTCGGGTACCCGTTCGGGTTCGGTTCGGATAATTTGGGTTTTCGGATATTCGGGTTTAGGGATATACAACCCGTTCGGGTATTTTT
>OVAY01002964.1:904-13971 GCA_900406395.1 Kernera saxatilis | reverse complement strand
CTACTCTTTTTAACATTTTTTTGATTATATAAATTATAAGAAATGCTCTAAAAACTCTTACAATTCTCAATTGATCATGCTCTAATAGTGAAATCTAGAGGGGCCATAGTTTTATTTTATAACAAGCATCAGTTGCACATATAATGAAATTAATATATAGAAGTATCAAACCACATATTGTATGTTAATAATATATTTATAACAGTACTATAAAGAAGCCCATGTTTTTTTTTTTGGCCATAAAGAAACCCATGTTATTCTTTAGCAACAAGGAAAAAAAAAAGAACGTGTTATTTGATTTGTTTTTTTTTTTATAATGAAAACTTGTAAAACCCAATTTTAACTGAAATTCGAGTTCAAGTGTTTACAAAATTATATAATTGTAAATTTAATCTAGGTACTTATAATTCTCGCCACCCTACTTGCTACTGCTAGCTAAAAGCCAAATCCATGGAAGACTCGTATGCATTAACTATGCATTGGCTTAATATTTTCTTAAACTCTCTTAGATAATAAATTTATTTCTATCAGCTTTTTATCACCGGCCGGGTTCACTTTTTTGTCTTGTTTTTTTTTTATGAATCCTAGATTTGAAACAATAATATATAATTTTGTTGGTACAAAATTTTTTTTTTTTTTTTTTTTAAAGGGAAACAAAATATTATTGAAGGATCCATGTCCATGAAGACTCCGATTCCAAGTCAGGCACGCGATTTCCTATCCTATACATCTATTTTTTATATAATCATAAAATCCCATACAGAAGCCAAGCTAATTTCCTATATATATATGTAAACTAAATTTGTATAAATCTTTTTTTTTGAGAAAAACAAAATTTAGACCATTTTTCGATTTACCCCAGAGAGTGATGGCGGGAGATGAGGGTTGGAGGAAGATCAGTCTTTTCTGTCCTTCTGCTTCGAAGATGATCAACTGGGTTGCTTGGAACCATCAGAAACTGGACTTTAAGTGTGCGTATCATTTTTACGCAAGAAGTCATGGTAATCTATTTTGTATTGTTCTAATTTTATCGGATATACCCGAGGAGATAATTTGTATTAAATATTTATAGAGAGATGTATGTACATACATTTATCATTTTAGTAACTCTGATTTTATGTTTGTTATAAAACTGATAAAACTATGATTCTTTTAAATAAATAATGATGACAACCCATAATTAAAATTACAAGAAAATAATTTGAAAATTGATATAAACCCAGATGAAAAAATGTCAAACACTAAACCACCATGAATTTGAATTAACAAATATTTAGAATACTCACAAAAAAAAAAATTGGCCCCAGTTACAACTAAAAGTTTAAAACCTATCTAATCCATAATAATAATCTAATAAATAAAATTTTGTTTCTGTTATCATGATGGTCTAATTGATATCTTTCGTTTCTATGTTCCATGAGTTTTGGTATGCGACATCCAAATAGAAATGTCTATTTACAAAAACCCTAATCCAATGAAATTTGTTGTGATGCATTCACGGATTCTTTTAAACTGAAACATCTGAGAGTTTAAATAAATAAAAAACTAAAATAAAGTCATTAAAACGTAGAGTAAGGTTCCAAAAAACCCCACTCTTGTTTCGTAGAAGCCCCACTACCACCTCCCTTTCATTCATTCCCCCATTTAACTTTATATTTTTCATTCATTTTTTCCATATTAAACTAAATTATAGAAATTTCTACACCTATAACTATAAACAAATTTATAAAAGGTATATAAGCTAATATCTAAACGACGGTAGGATAGTGATGGTTATTTAAGGAGCAGCCGAAAGCAATATTTTCAGCCTAAATATAAATATTTTCGTTCATAGATATGCTATATATGAATACAAGTTTTGAAGAATTGATAAGTAGGCTTCTAATATATGAACTGTAAGTTCAGCTTCTTACTAACTTTAGAAACATGGAGAGTATTGGCCAAAAAAACTTGGGAGAGTTTGTTTTGCATTCATAATTGTAGATAATATAAATAATAATTTATAGCGAAGATATGGTGGGGGCCAAAAATATCGTTTAAATATAACGAAAACATTAAAAGAACGTTCATGAAGCAAATGAAAAACACGTAAATATATTTATGACGAGTGACATAGTGAGCATACATGATACTATTATTTTATTAGTAATTTAGGCCACCAATCAGAATTCTTGGCCCATTTTGTGAATAAAATAACAAGAATAATCCAAAACTTACAATTATTTTATTTTAATCCAAAACAAGAATCATCATTTACCACCATGTCGAGAATTAGTTGTATTTTTCGCGTTTTTTTATAGCAATGGACGTTACATTCAAATGCTCAATGGAACGTATCTTTTCGGATAAATAGATTAAAAACAAAGAATAAATAGGCTATTTGCATATGTAACTGGAATCAAAACTAAATTCTAAATTTTATAGTGTCTCAGTCATAATACTAAGACATACGTAACCAGAGCTATTGAAGATTAAAAAAGGTCTTCCAAAATGAATATTTTACGTGCGTGTGCGTGTGTGTGGATAAAGATATATACAAGAAAACCTTTTAAACATAATTAATAAGTGATGTTTCCAGTATTTTGTTCGTTTTATTATAAATACTGTTTTGTATTTTCAATAGAAAAAAAAGAATTTATGTTTTCTATCATTCCTCACAATAAATGAATAATTCCCTTCTTGAATATTCAAAACACATCAAGTATTAAATATTTTAAACCAGGATTACTTTTTTTTAACATCTTTGAACCGAGAAGACCCGACCCAATAGCCACTATAACTTTATAATGCAGACACTATAATCGAAAACAAATTAGATATTTGTTATTATGGAAAAAAAAAACTAGAAAGAAATGAGAGAAAGGTCCAAAGGCACGGCTAAGAAAACAAAACCGTGGACACCCTGTCCTCAATTTGACAAGTCTTTGTCTCCTCCTTAACTTCTCTTCTTCTCTCTCTGTCTTATTCTAGTTTGGTCACAACTCCTAAAAACGACGACGTTTCATTCCCATATAGTCTTCCTTTCTTCTCCTCCTCCTCTTATCTCTACCCAACACCACTCAATTTCATCTCTCTTTTTTCCCCTTCCCTTGTTTAGTATAAAAACCAAGCAAACCCTTAATCCCTTTTCATCATCATCTTAATCCACATGCATACACATATACATATATAGTCTCTTTTTATATATGGCAATTGTATCTTCCACAACAAGCATCATCACCATGAGTAACCAAGTCAACAATGAAAAAGGTATAGGAGAAGATGATCATACAGGCGGCCACGAGAATCATGTTCATAATGATGATGAAGCTGATGATCATGACCATGACATGGTCATGCCTGGATTCCGATTCCATCCCACCGAAGAAGAGCTCATAGAGTTTTATCTTCGCCGTAAAGTCGAAGGCAAACGCTTCAATGTAGAACTCATCACTTTCCTCGATCTTTATCGCTATGATCCTTGGGAACTTCCGGGTAAAATATACATTCCACATGTATATATACAGAGAAACCGTCTCAAACTATTTGGAAATTTTATTATATATACGCATGATATGCATATATACAACTATTAAGATCTAGCTATAGATACAATTAACTTCCTTCTCTTTTATCACTCTTTCTCTCTCCCTCTCTATTTCTTTTCTTAAACCTACATAACCTTCTTATAGATTATATCTATGTCGATCTCTGAAATTCTCAATATCTTTCAACACTTCCTTCTCTTTATTTTTTATTTATTTTTGGATAAAGGATATAATTTATCAATTTGACCAAAAAATAACAGCGTTTTGTAACAATGAAATTATGAAGAATCAACCATTTTATTTTCTTTCTTAAACCTACAAAAAAAAAAACCTCATTTTATCTCAATCATAACTTCATAAGATATTCACATATGTGTATATGCATATAAGTCTTACTTTTTGGTGTTTTATCATAAGATTATGCATGTTTGATGATAGATATTTGTATATGTATATGCAGCGATGGCGGCAATAGGAGAGAAAGAGTGGTACTTCTATGTGCCAAGAGATCGGAAATATAGAAATGGGGATAGACCAAACCGAGTAACAACGTCAGGTTATTGGAAAGCCACCGGAGCTGATCGGATGATCAGATCGGAGACTTCTCGGCCTATCGGGTTGAAGAAAACCCTAGTTTTCTACTCCGGTAAAGCCCCTAAAGGCACTCGTACCAGTTGGATTATGAACGAGTATCGTCTCCCTCACCATGAAACCGAGAAATACCAAAAGGTATTATAAATTTAATAAACTCTTTACATATATATATATATATATCCCATACACACATATATAGATATAGCCCTAGCTAGGTTGATGCCTTACAAATTGAAATGAAATGAATCCCTAGATTGTTTGATTGATTCATTTATTTTTCATTTTGAAATTGATTCGATATAAGATCCAAAATCCTTGTGAAAGAACTAAATGTATATGGCGGCGTTTGCGCTTAAATCCAGAAAACGTTCATGCCATACGCATGAATTCTTTAAATTACTAGCCATGGCCCATGTGTATAATAGAAGGCATTAATAGATAGCTACATACATATATATACACATAAGCATCATTCGACATCCACACTTATCACACATATATATATATATATATATGTATATATACCTTAATTTCTGCAGAGACTTAATTAATTAGTGTTCTTACAATTTGTCACATTATTCCTGCTCTTTCTCATATTCATGTCTTCTGTTTAAGTTGCCCAACACTTTTTAAATTTTTTTTGGCATATATGAATATTAATATCTATATTTAACTTATGAATGGTGATCATACGGAGCAAACCGAAAAAAATAGTTTATTTACTGGCGAACTGATAAATACATTAATTACTTTTCGGTTTGTTCCGTACTCTAAGTTGTCACTATTTGAAGTCATAAAATTGATCTGTAAAATGAAAGCATATTAGTCCTTATTAGAGATAGCCATAACACCAGGCTTGACAAGTTTACAAATGTAAATGTGTGTGTATTACACATCCAATTGCACTATAGTAAAATACATGATTAGAGAGGATGTAGAAAAATGTATACTTAATTCCTAATTCTCAAAATTGAAAAATGTGATCAATCTAATATATATGTATGTCAAATGATAGTATGAAACGTCATATAGTTGAATCAGATTTGTTTTCTCAAAATCATCGATCTCTTCTATTATCATTTCCCATCACATATATATGCCTTTTTTTTATAATGAGCCTATTTATATATATGTCTCTAATCAATATGTTCACGTCTATATATAGGCTGAAATATCATTGTGCCGAGTGTACAAAAGGCCAGGAGTAGAAGATCATCCATCCTTACCACGTTCTCTCTCCACAAGACATCATAATCATAACCATAACCATAACTCATCATCATCATCATCCCGCTTGGCCTTAAGACAACAACGACACCATTCATCCACCTCTAATCATTCCGACAACAACCTTAACAACAGTCTAGAGAAGCTCTCCGCCGAATATTCCGGCGACGGAAGTACCACAACCACCACAAACAGCAATTCTGACGTCACCATAGCTTTAGCCAATCAGAACATATATCGTCCAATGCCTTATGGTGCAAGCAACACGCCGATTATCTCTACAAGTAATCAAGACGATGATGAAACCGCCATTGTTGATGATCTTGAAAGACTCGTGAACTACCAAATATCTGATGGAGGTAACATCAATCACCAATACTATCAAATCGCTCAACAGTTTCATAATCAACAGCAACAAAACGCAAACGCGTTGCAATTGGTGGCCGCGGCGACTACCGCGGCTCTAACGCCTCAAACGCAAGCGGCGTTAGCGATGAACATGATCCCTGCAGGGACGATTCCAAGCAATGCTTTGTGGGATATGTGGAATCCACTAGTACCAGATGGAAACAAAGATCATTATACTAATATCCCTTTTAAGTAATTTAATTAGATCTTGAATATCTCCAATTACTTAATAATGCTGCTTTCTCATATATATACACTAGCAAGTTATATTATTCTAAACAAGTTAGATATATCTAGACTTTGATTGATTATTGTGATTTATGTAATGGAACTGATTCTCTATTTATATAGTCAATTTATAAGTAGTTTATTCATATCCAATGTAGTTAAAAAAAAATTAATTCAATGGGATATGAATATAAACTACGACTAATTAAGTATCCAGCCGGTTTAACCGTTTTTAACTGAACCGAAATCATGCTAAAGATTTTGATTCAAAACCGAACTAAAAAAATAAGTAACCCTATATATTCGATTACATTTTTTATATACGAAACAAATTCGCAACAACAAAAAGTAGACTAATGAAAATCACAAATTTCGAATAATGTTTCATCAAATCGGATGGTATTTGGTTCATTCGATTTTTTTAATATGATAACTAAAATAAAAAAGTTTGATATTTTCCGTCGTTTATTCATCAATTATTCAAATTCATTTGGCATTGTCTTTACATTAATTGGATCCAAGCTGTTAAACCTGATTAGTGCGACTTTATAGATAAACAATCTACTAACTCTTAAAAATTCAACAACTAATGACAAAAATATATAAAGACGCTGGCTAGTTTTGTCTCCGTAAGTATAAGACTTAGGGTTTGACAAAAAAAAACCTAGGAAGTGCACTGTAATAAGACCATACGTTTAAATGACAACTATATTTGACTTTTCCACAAAAATTTGAATATTAGCTGAGATTTCAGTTCAAAATATTTCGGTAACAAAAAAAAAAAATACAGAGTAAGAACAGTTGTTCCATTACTTTGTAAGATTTTTTTTTTGTGCACTACTTTGAAAGATATGCCAAGCATTTATAAACCCTTGTTCAACTATGTCATGTGTATTTTAATTTACAAAAACTATTGATAAATTGGTTTTGTTCAAATATTTATGTGTATAACAAATTTTTTGTGAAGTATATAGTTAGAAATCTTTTGTTTTATTTATTAGTTTTTTCACTTAAAAAAATTTAAACCTTTGACTCGTAATCTCTCTAAACTTATGACCAACCTTTAATAATATTTTTGGTGGATTCACAAAGTTACAAACGTAGTTCATCCAAAAGCGTATTACTAGATCTGAACTCAATCATAGAGCATTGAAACAACACTTTTTATTATTTGGATGATGCGTTTTTATCTATTTTGAGTTCATCGACCACATCATTGGTAATCTGAAACTAATTGCATTAGGGTTGTGTTTACTAAAGTATTTTCTAGCTAGTACAACCTAGTAAACTATAAATTTCGCCAAATTAACCAAACCGATTATGGTAAATACTAAATAGCGGTTCGTTTTCTTCCAGTGATTAAAGACAAATGTTTTGGTTTGCCTATATTTCTCTTTTAAGAAAAAAATGCAACTTTTAGAACATATTTCCAGTATTAGCGTGAAAAATATACGTAGATAGCAAACCTTTTTTCAAAAAAAAAATATACGTAGATGATCAAGATTCAAAACTCCAAATCTCATTATCCTTAGGTCTGTAGAAGCCTATTACCCTTTATTGGGCCAGACGTTTCATTTCACAATCCAGCTAAAATTGGGCTGTGGATTTGGGTTAAGTTTAAAGGCAAATTTTGGTTAAGCTAGAAAAAATTGGGTTTGATTCGGTTTAGTTGGCTAGGATAAAATATTAAAATCTTAAATTATTTTGGTGCCTTTGCCTACTTTTTTATTTGCTCGGTTTTTAGATAACGATCAATGTTGGTAGGGGTGTGTGAAAAACCGCAAACAAATACCAAACCGAACGAAAACAAAACACAAATTTGTTTATAAATCAATTTGTTTTGTTATTCTAAAATTCGAAAAACCGAACCCTTTTTAGCATACTGAACCAAACCGAATTTCGGTTTAATTATATATATTACGTACATACGATAAAAATTGTAAATTAATTATCACATTTCTCAACTATAAACTAAAACGAATCTAAACTGAAAACCAAACTGAACTACAAATAACTTTATTAGATTCAATAGAACCAATTAAAGTGAATCCAAAAACACCAAGATGAAACCAGATTGTCAAATCCCAAAATTTTGGTGTCTTAACCTACTTCCAAAAAGACATAATATTCGTAGTTCAATTCAATAACAAAATAAAGGTAAAAATATTCGGGAGTCTATAAATATAGATTGGGATGTAGCCGAGCAAAAGGTAAGACCAGAATTAAAAAATGAATACTTTAATACTTATTAATTCACCCATTAATATATATATATATATATATATATATATATATATATATAAATACACATGTTGTCTTTTTATATATATGACGTAAAAAATAATTATATTTATATGTCCGAGGCCCAAAAATTGTCTTAGATCGGTTCCTTTTTATTCGTTTTAGGGTTTCTTCTAGCTCTTCTCTATTTTTTCATTTCCCAATTTCCCTCAATTAATTTTCTTTCAGAGATTTATAAATTTGATCTCCCCAAATCCGAACATCCAAAGTGAAATTTCTTCCTTCTCAGAGTCCTTTTTGTTTTCCGCTTCTCGATTCCTTGAAGCATTTGATTTTCACCGGAACACTCACCTTCGCCGGCGATTGTTAGGCTAATTCATTCTCCGGCGACATCGTCTGTGGTCAAGAAAATGGAAGGAATCACTCACCCTATACCTCGAACTGTGGAAGAGGTCTTTAGCGATTTCAGAGGTCGACGAGCTGGTCTGATTAAGGCTCTCACAAACGGTGAGTTGGGTCTTCTCTCTCTGTCTCTGTCCTTATTTTTTTTGCTTTGTCCGATTCTGGCGTATTTTGGTTATCCGAGAAGTGCGCACCGGCGAATCAGAAGGATAAGCGTGTGTAGGTTTACGGATTTGTTGCATTTGGGTTTTGCTTCTCTCGCGAGAAAAACAAATAATCTATTATCGTGGGTTTTTTTGGTTTCGTTCGTGAGATTTAACGATTCTTACTATGTTTTTTTATTGGTTTTTTCTTTGTTTATGCAGATATGGTGAAGTTTTACCAAACGTGCGATCCTGGTGAGTTATTTCTTCAACATTGTTAATCTGTCTTGCTTAGCTTCTATATCTAAACGCCAGGTTTCGTTTCTGGTGTTCTAGTTTTGTCCACTTTCCAGTTTACGGTTTCTAGTAGAATGTTATGTTGAAGTTACTGAGATTGTATGTTTTCAGTGCGCCATATAGTCCCAATCTGTCGCTCATGAATTTTGTTCACTGATCAATGGTTTCTAGATTTTATGTAATAGAGTTTCAATTGATTACAGTGCCCTTTAATTGTTTCATAGTGAGTGTGTTTATTGTTTTCGCTTAGTTCAGATCTCAGTTAAGAGTAAAAGTTTTCAGGAGCCTTTTAGTTTCCTCCTCTGTTCAAAGCTTTATCTTGGATTTGCCGTCTAATCTGAACCTTTTTGAAGACTTGATTTGTTGATTGTGAGTGTCTGCATGTTTGCGGCTAAGATGGAGTTAGTCCTCTATGTGGTTTTTCTTAAGGTGTTACTTTCTTGTATATGCAGAGAAGGAGAACTTGTGCCTCTATGGACTTCCAAATGAGACATGGGAGGTTAATCTCCCCGTCGAGGAAGTTCCTCCTGAGCTTCCTGAACCAGCTTTAGGCATCAATTTTGCAAGAGATGGAATGCAAGAAAAGGACTGGGTATCTTTGGTCGCAGTTCACAGTGATTCGTGGCTGCTTTCTGTTGCATTTTACTTTGGTGCACGTTTTGGGTTTGGTAAGAATGAGAGGTAAGGTTCCTTCCCAGCTCAGTCTTTCGAGTGTTACGTCTCAAATGTGATAATCTTGGGTACTCATGTATGGTAAGGCTATAATGACCACTCTAGCATCTTCTTGTGTTGTTTTGGTGCTGATCTTAACAATCTCTGTGTAAATTTTTTTTCAACTCAAAACCTTTTTTATAAAGTGGTTCAATTTCTATTTTTTTTCTCCATGAGACAGAAGTGAGGCATAAGTGTTATGAATCCCACCAAACTGGACTAGTTTTATTGAGATATATAGGATACAGGTCAATAGATGTGATGTGTCTCTAATTCTGATTAGCATTTCTTGTGTTAGTCTAGTGCAGGATGATTGTAATTAGCCTATGCAGTTTGCTCTGGATTGTAACTGTGTTTACAGCTCAGCAACAATCGTTGAATCCCTTAGCTGAGAGCTTACAGGTTAAAAAGAAGTCGGGTAGAATGAGTTGGTGATTCTGGATTTGTCTAGGGTTTTGGTTGGCATTAGGTTGTGAATCAAAGTCTCTGTATATGTAGCTCTTTTAGTGGATTGAATAAAGGAACTTTACTGGTTTGGATCTCATCGAATTCTCCTTTGGAATTAAGTTTTCTAAACAATTTAGTAATCACTTGCCTCTAAGCTTATCGGATGAGTTGATTCTTTTTCAGGAAGAGGCTCTTCCAGATGATCAACGAGCTCCCAACCATTTTCGAGGTTGTGACCGGCAATGCAAAGCAATCCAAGGATCAACCTGGTAACAACAACAATAGCAAAAGCAAATCTAGCGGCGTCAAGGTATCTTCTATTTTTCCATTTTATCACACTCTTCTCTCTTTCTCATTCTTCATCTCTGCTAAGCTCTTGTCACTTCGTAATTCCTCTCAAGCAGTCTCGCCCATCCGAACCTCTCACAAAGGTTACAAAGATGTCATCTCCACCGCCAAAAGAAGAAGATGAGAGTGAAGACGAGGAAGAAGACGATGAACAAGGAGCGGTTTGTGGCGCTTGCGGAGACAGCTACGGTACAGATGAGTTCTGGATATGCTGCGACGCCTGCGAGAAGTGGTTCCATGGAAAATGTGTGAAGATAACACCTGCAAAAGCTGAACACATCAAGCATTACAAATGCCCAAGCTGCAGTAACAAGAGAGCCAGACCTTGAAGTTAAATAACCAGAACAAAAAAAAAAAGGTAAAAGATTTAGGAGGAAACTGTGAAAGAAGGAGAAGAAGTTACCAGTTTATTGAACAAAAAAAAAAACCAGAAAAAGGGTTTTAGAAGATGTAAGAAGGTAAAAAAAAAAAACTTTTTTTTTATTGCTTAGTCTTTATCATGGGAATGAGACTATTTACAATTGGTGATGTCTTTTCTTTTATTTTTGGATTTTTTTGGTTGTTATTGTTAATGTCAATGCTACTACTAATTTGTCTGTTTGAGATTATCTTAGTCTTTTTTTTCATCTACAGTATCCTAGACCGCTAGTTCTAATTGTTGTTAATCTGCTTATATATGTCAGCTAATATGATTTTGCTAGGCTTTTAGCTATTATTACGCTTCATGTTTTGGTCGTTTTCAATATTATTTATTTGGTTCCTTTGGGTATATTTAATAATGCTTTATTATGTTACAAAACTGATGAAATAGATTGGATCCTAATCAAAATACATGAAGTTATTGACTATCAAATATATGGGCCATTCTGATAGGGGCCTCCCGATATCTAACAAAGCAGTTGCATGTGCTTTTTGGCCTTTTGTTTTTTATGCATACTATAAATGCATCATTTAAAGAACCCAACATAACATATAATATAAGTAACCATAAATATTTTTTTTTTAATGCAAATTCAAAAGGAACTCAAATAAGTACACATCTTGTGAATCGGTGTAAAAAAAAAAGGTACACATCTTGTGAAATGTTGTAATATGTTTGGTAATAACCATTCAAAGCAAAGTCAGTAATAACCATTCAAAGCAAAGTCACTGGATCGATCGATGTTTCAACCTATGCATTCCCTTTTAATGCTTAAAGCCAAAACTGGAATGTCTTTCTACTTAGTAAGTTTTTTCTCTTCTCCAATTAGTAAGTTACCAAATTGAATCCGTTGAACCACGTTTTATCGGAATATCGTAGGCACTCTTGAAATTGTGATGTGCTTCAGTTAATGTCGTCCAATATAAAACTTGTCTATTCAGATTGTGAAATCGTTACTTTCTTGTTCTGAAATTGTATGTCTATTTCTTAAGAAAATTGTATTTGTCTTGTCGTATGTGGAATATATCTCTATCTTTTTGTGGATTGGCAAAAAACATCGTGTTGATAAGAATAAGACATCTAGCTAGTCTCCAAACCCATATTTTGGTATGATGTTATGAAAAAGTAGGATATTTAAAGTATATTACGGCGCATTATCATTATAGAGTTGACAAAATAAATTTGTTATAATTAGATTGCAATAATTGGATTTAAGACATGGTTCGGAAGTGGTGAATTTTCAATGTGTCCACATGATTTTCCATCTCATCATTTCTTTTGACATTCTTACAAGTTTGACCAAATCATTGAAAGTTTGCTCAAGATCTAATCTCAGTTATTTTTTTGTCGACAACCTTAGTTACTCGTTAATTGTTCATTTAATTTCTAACCTGTCATCGGAAAAAGCTCTTAAAATCACCCTTTGTAAAGTCTCATCCATTTAGAAAACAAATAAATTCGACCTTTAACAACAACAACAAAACAACCTCAGTTTTTCTTTTTCGTACTACTAGTTTGGTTCTGCTAGTAAGAATTATCAATTACAGTGTATATCTAAAATATTCTATTTTGGATTTATGAATTTATGTTATTAAAAGTGTTCCTTAATTAAACTATTCCCCTCTGCGCACGTAGATATCATGAAATATGAAGACTATTTGATGATAACAACAACTGTAGTCAGAAAAATATAATCAATAATAAATAGTAATAATGGCAACAAATAGTCATGTGATGTGATGTTTACTCATTTTCTTCGGCGTATCCAACGGACCAAACATTAAAACAGCTAAGACTTTTGTCACGGCAAAGATTTAGGCTCTCAATGCTCGAGAAGCAATTCTATAAAATACATATAGTTACAACATGATCAATTGAAAAACTTAAAAAAAGATTTTAGTTATTTTTTAATTATAAATTTAGAGTTAAGAATTTTTCATATAAATTTTAGATTTAGATACTCCAAAGGAAAACTCTATTAAGAGTTTTTTAAAAAAAAAAAAAAAAAGCAATCGGTTTTTATCGAAAAAGAAGAAAAAATGTTTTGTTTTGTTTTTTTTTTTTTTTTTTTTT
>OVAY01002963.1:0-13971 GCA_900406395.1 Kernera saxatilis | reverse complement strand
TTAAACAATCTTGCAATTATTGTTTAGGCTTTTTTGCAATTTTATTGTTGAGGGTAAAAATTGTCGGTAAAATAAACTATAAGCTATATTAGTCTAGTCTTCAAACTTCAAATAATTTTCAGAGTTTTCAATCAAATAATTATTTTTTACTACGTCCCTTTAATATATCCAAACTATCCCTGTCAATGTGAGTCCAAAACCGCGGGGCGGGTTGCGGGTCAAAAAATGTAGAACATCAAAGATGCGGGGCGGGTGCGGATCGGAATATGGAAAAGCGGGGCGGATGCGGGTTTGGGTTTACGTATTTAGAAACGCGGATACCCGCAAATCCGCAAAAATATAAAACTAGGCGTTTTATATATGAAAGTGTGTGTTGTTTTTAACTTGCAGGCAAAACATGTGTGTAATTTTTTGATAAAATATATGTTGTTTTAAAATACAAAAGAAAAACGAAAAAAACTCTAGACTTAATGAATATTTGAAAATCATTCTCTCTTTCTCGCGGCGCTGAGTTCTTCTCTTCCACTCTCCATCTCTGAATCTCTCTCGACTCTCCACTCTCTATCTTGCCGATCTCTTCCCGTCCTCCTCCTCTCTTCTTCTCCGAACTCCGATCACGAATCTCGAGTCCTCTCTCTGTCTCTCAGTCGCGATTTTCTCTAGATCTTTTCGATCTCTGTCTCTCATCATTGGTAAATCATCTTTCTCTTTCGCCATTTTGTTTGATTTTCTTGGTTCCTAGACGTAGATGAGATGGGTGTCTACTGTATTTTCGTTTGGGTTTGATGGATTTGGGGTTTTTCTAGTTCCATATTGTTTTTGGTTTCTAAAAAAAATAAAATTTCGTGTCCTGCTGAACTCTTCGTAGTTGTTTATGTTTCTCATTCCCCAAGTTTAAACAAACCTTCTGAAATAGATTGATGTCGAAAATTTGGCCAAACAGGAAATCGATTCTTTGGGTCTGAGGTTTGGAAATTTGGATAGTGTCTGGATTTCTTAATTGTTGTTGTTACATGCTTCTGTCTTCACCTTTTGCTTTGTTTCTCTCCATTTTTTATATAACCAGACTTTGATCCCTCTTCTTTGTCTTTACTAGTTTTCGGAAATGGAGGAGCAGAATCCAGTGCCAAGGAATCCGACTGCTGCTAGTGAGGGATCAAGTTTACCACAGTCAATTGGAGATGATCTGGCAAGTAAGAGCAAGAGGAAGAAAACCTCAAATGCATGGGATAATTTCACTGTCATTACGAAGGTCAGTAGTGATGGTGTCTCAGAACTCAGAGCTATGTGCAATCACTGCAAGAAGGACTATGCTTATGAATCACACAAGCAAGGTACATCCAACTATAATCGACATTCATTAGTGTGCACTAGAACGCCTAGAGATGGTGATGTAGGTGCTATGCTGGTTACTGAAGATGGGAAACTAAAACCTGAAAAAATAGATCAAGGTGTTTTCCGTGAAATGGTAGCAAAGTGCATAATTGAGCATGATCTCCCATTCTCGTATGTTGAATATGCTATGGTTAGGCTGATCTGGAAGTATTTAAATGCTGATGTGAAATTTATAAGTAGGAATACAGCTGCAATAGATGTTTATAAGTTTTATGAGATGGAAAAGTCTAAGTTGAAGGTAGAATTGTCTGAAATTCCTGGTAGGATCTCCTTCACATCTGATCTTTGGTCTGCTATTACTGTGGAAGGGTATATATGTATGACAGCACATTATGTTGATAGACATTGGAAGTTAAGAAATAAGATTATGTCCTTTTGTGTTATGCCTCCTCCACATACTGGAATTGATTTGGCTATGAAGATTGTAGAGGTGTGGAAAGAGTGGGGATAGAGAGAAAAGTATTTTTTTGACTCTAGATAATGCTAGTAATAATGATAACATGCAAAACATCTTGAAGATGCAGCTGGTAATACAAAACGATTTGTTATGTGGTGGAGACTTCTTCCATGTAAGATGCTCTGCCCATATTCTAAATCTGATAGTTCAAGAGGGGTTAAAGGTGATGGGTGATGCCTTAGGAAAAATCAGAGATAGTATCAAATTTGTTCAAGCTTCAGAGGCTCGTGGTAAATTGTTTGCAAGCTGTGTGGATTCTGTTGGGATTGATCTTAAGGCTGGTTTGACACTAGATGTTTCAACTCGCTGGAATTCAACCTTTAAAATGCTGGACAGAGCTATCAAATACCATTCTGCATTTGACAGTTATCAAGGCATTGATCCAAGTTACAGGTTTCTTCCCACATCGACAGAGTGGGAACTTGGGATACAAATATGTGAGCTGCTGCAACCTTTTGATGAGATAACCAACTTGATTTCAGGTTTAACTTATCCGACCTCGAACTTGTATTTTATGCAAGTTTACAAGATTGAATATTGGTTGAAAGCACATGAAAACAGTGAAGAAGATGTTATTGTTGAGATGGTTGAAGCTATGAAAAGTAAATTTGATAAGTATTGGCATGACTATAGTTAGATTCTTGCAATGGCTGCTGTTTGCGATCCTAAGTTTAAGTTATCGCTGCTTGAGTATTGTTTTGCAAATCTGGATAAGAGTACTTGTCAACAAAAGGTGGAGCATGTGAAAGCAAAGCTGAATCTGCTTTTTAAAGCTTATACTAAGACAACAGCCCAAAGCTCTTCATCAGCTGGAGAAAACTTGCAAGAATCAATGGCTAGAGTTGCTGATTTTCAGTCGCATGGAAAGGTGTCATCAATTATGATGTAAGTGTCTTTTTATATATTCAGTTTTTGCTATAAAGATCTTTCACATTAAATGTTTCCCTTGATGTAGGATTTTCACAACTTTCACAAAAAGAATGTAAGTGCTAGTGGAAAATCAGCATTGGATATGTACTTGGAAGAACCACCGGTAGACATGATGATGTTTGCAAGTTTAAACGTTTTGGATTATTGGAAAGACAACGCTCATCGCTTTGGGGAGTTATCTAGGATGGCTTGTGATCTACTAAGCATCCCTATCACAACGGTAGCATCTGAATCCTCCTTTAGCATTGGATCACGAGTTTTAAATAAGTATAGAAGTTGCTTTCTCCCACGAAATGTTCAAGCTTTGATTTGCGCTCGTAATTGGCTTCGAGGTTTTGAAGCCTATGACAATGGTAACACAATTTATGATATTTCAGTTCTAATTTAATAATTATATTACTACTAATTTCAATGTTTTGTTGGACATAAACAGAGGTGGTTGTATCCCATGATGAAGTTGATAACTTGCCTTCATTAGAGTCGTTTGCTTCAACTTCGTAAGTAATACTTATACCTACTGTGTTTGTTAGATGTCTGCTCACAGTTTAGATGAGTACATTGGCATGTAAATAAGCCACACTATATATATGTCTATGCAAAAAATCAGATTATGGTTCTTTATTGTCTTTGGATTTTGTTCACTTTGTAAGTATTCAAATCATTTGTGTTTAAATGTGTATTTGCAGGTGAAGTGAGAAGCAGATGTGAAGACGTGAAGTGAGAAGGAAGACGTGAAGTGAGGAGAAAAAGGACAAAATAGATCAGAAGAAGACAAGTCACAACACTCAACCCACAAGAAATCTTTTCACCCTTTGTAATTTGTTTTTGTTGAAGTTTGAATTCTGATTTGGAGAAGAACATTTTATGTTTAACTCATGCTTTGTTGTAATATAATAACTTCAGACTTATGTAATATTAAGATTTGCAAGCATATTTCTATATTTCAACAGGTTTTTTATTTTTTAAGTTAAATATGGCGGGTGGCGTATAACCTGCCAAACCCACTTGATTCATGCGGGGCGGGTGCGGGTCATCAAATCACAGTTCGCGGATCGCGTGAGTTTTTTTTTACGGATAAAAAATAACCACAACCCATCGCGGGACGGGTCGTGCGGGGCGGATCCGACCCGCAACGCAGGGATATCCAAACATATACAAACAATCTAACATCTGCAAAAAAAATTAATTTATTAATGTTAAATGTTATTTTCAGAAATGGATACATTTATTATTAAAAAAGAAAATTCATGCAATTCTTGTTTTTTTTCAGTTTTATTGTTAAGGGTAAAAATTGTCAGTAAAATAAACTATAAGCTATATTTCAATTTTGTAAAAGATTTAGTATAGTTTTTAAATTTCAAATAAATTTCTGGGTATTCAAATAATCTTTTTTTTACTACGTCCCTTTATTATATTCAAAAATATACAAACAATCTAACATTCGCAAGAAAATTTAATGTTATTAAACTAATTGAAAAATATTGGAAGAGGCTATAGAATCTTTCCACAACCATTTTTTTGTCTATAGCATTAATTACACCATTCATGCTTTGTTTATTTTTCTAAAGTCTACAGCCGTTTTTCCTTTTTTTTTTGCTGACGTGAATACCTACAGCTTAAAATTTGAGATTGTGAAGAATTAAAATATTTATTTTATTTAAATTTTAATTGAAAAACAATTTGTAACTAAAAAATCCTACAACAAAACAATTTTAATTGAATGTATTGTCACACATCTACTCACGTATATATTAACTTAAGTAATGTTTTTAATAATGTAGTTAAGTAATTTGTATATACTAACTTAAGTAATGTTTTTTGTAATATATATAGAAGCTATAATATATGAAATACGTAGACAGAGAGCATAAATATTGAATTGTTTTTTAATTGCATATAAAATTATTCTAAAATATATGAATTTCTTTTACAGATAATTGTCACCACTTGTATTAATTATAATTGTTATGGTTGTAGATATGGTAAATAATGATGCATCATTTTCTTAAAGAGAGGTAAATAATTTTTTCAATGTTTTCATTGAGGGATTTCATGATGAGATTATAATGAATTTATAGAATTCTCAAGGGTAGACATAGATATTAATTTATTATCAAGTCAAAAATTTTGAGCTAGTAAATTTTTTCAAAGATGATTATTTTAGATATTTTTATTAATTAATATTAATTTATTTTAAAATATAAATTTAAAAATTGATATTAACAAAAAAATAAATTAATCTACGACTTATAACTGATATTTATCAATCATGCTTTCATTTTAAAATAAGTCACAGCTACAGCAAAAAAATCTACAACTCCAATCCTACAGCAAAAAATTCAAAGCTACAGTCTTAACCAATCGGGCCTAAAGTCTCTATATACTACTTCGTTAAGACGTCCACAGGAGCTTGTACCAAGACTTTCCTTCTACGATACATATTCCAAGCTGCAATAACTATCATTTGGAGGGAACGCAATGGGAGAAGACATGGAGAACATCCTTCTACTCCGAGAAGACTAGTGATGCTCATTGACAAAATGGTGCGTAATAGACTTAGCTCCATTCGACAAATCGGAGATAGACGATTCGAATACGGACTTGAGATTTGGTTTGAAGCTCATCAATAAAAAATGTTTAATAGTGTTTTTCTAAACTTTCAGTTTCTGTATTAAAAACCTTTCGATGTAAAGTTTTTTTTGGTTGAATATAATTTTACATTCTATTAAAAAAATAAAAAAAATTCATGTCTCATTAATTATCATGGAAAAGATTATGACTCCATTCTTTCCGTTTTCTTTAATCATTACACTATTATTTTACGATCAGTAATAATCATTGTTTTTGGTACGTGCAACCAATAATATCAAAAGAAAACTAGTAAATTACCTTGAACATCGCTAATAAGGAAATTAAACACTTATATTATTATGTTCTCATGTCTTTCCTTATAAGCCAGGTTCAAGGTAATTTAGTAGTCTTATGTAGTTATGTGTCTGATGAAAACATAAGAACATAAGAAATCATAAACAAAACAGCACACCTCATGAATTTTTGTGCAAAGTAATTTTTCGGTTAGATAGTTCTTAGTGTAAGTGTTATATATGTTGGAAGTTGTGTCTTTATATATATGTAGACATAGGTACATGAAATTATGTTAAAGAAACACATGAAAGTTATGTGTTTACGTATAAAAGAGTTACAAAACAATGAATATACAAACACAAAAACATTGTGCACACATAAACACAAAATGTGCTTACGTGTTTTCGTATAAATGTTTTACAAAACGATTAATGCATGTACATATAAGTGTATATAATAATACAAAGTATATCACATCAAGATAATAATAATAATAATAATAATAATAATAATAATAATAATAATAATAATAATAATAATAATAATAATAATAATAATAATAATAACAGTAATAATAATAATAATACAAAGTATATCAAATTGATATTTTTATTGTTAAACCTGCAAGCATTTAGTAAAAAGGTACATGAATTAGAATACCCTTTAACAACAACAAAATAAAGGTACATGATAACATGAATTAAGTATATCCCATGAAAGAAACACATTTAAGACTATATGCGTTATGACTCAATCCAAAATTTGACCTTCAATAAACGATTTTAAAGCAATTAATAGACACATAAACAATTTATTGTAAAAAAAAATATATGTATATATTAATTGTTTTGATAATAATGCAAGGATTATCAATATATCACTTTTTTTTTTTCATTAACAAACGAAGTTCTCGGCCGAGATCCGTACGTCTCTGTGGGCTGGGGATCAGAGCATGTAAATTAATCATCTCCCAAGCAGTCTCGAACTAAGGGTCAGACTTCTCGCACTCGGATCTATATATCATTTGTGACTTTTTTTTTATTATGAAATCACTAACTTAAATCTAAAATTGAAATGGTCAAAATGAAACCATGATCATGAGAAGAGATATATATGTTACCAATTTTTTTTTTTTTGATAACTCAGGTGTTCCGGGCCTTCGACCCAACTAGTACTAGAATGACGTGGCTCGTTGGGTATCCGCATCATGTGAATCATCCGGACCGAATCTTCAAAGTCAACTAGCCCAGCAGAAAAAATATTGTATCCAGTGGGACTCAAAGCGGGGCCACAGAGGTTTCCATTGTGGCTCCGGTCTTTGTACCACTAGACTAACCCCACTGGTTTATATGCTACCTAGGCCTGCGAATTCGGTTTTTTCGGTTTTTTGATTTTTCGGTTTACAAAAATTCCCACCGAATTTAACCGAACAATGTTTAGGTTCGGTTCGGTTCGGTTCTCGGTTAATTCGGTTATTTGTTTTATTACCAAAATAAACCGAATATTTTAAAATTTTGGTTAAATTCGGTTAAACTCGGTTAATTTCGGTTACTTCGGTTAAAGTGGTTTGGTTAATTCATTAAAAAAACATAATTGGGCCATTTTTATTTCAGCCCAAAATGAAAATTATAAAACTAAATGGACCTCAGCTAAAAACTAACTATTGGGCCTCTGTTTTATTCAAACCTATACACACACTTGCGTGTGCGTGTATCTTCCTCTTCGTCGAGATAGATTAGGGTTGAAACACAGATTGACGGCGGCGGCATGACAGATCTCGATGATGAACGCGACGTCGGCTCATGAAAAGACGGTGAAGACAACGACAGCGGCTACAACTGAGTTAGGGTTTATTTTCGGATAACCGTTCGGTTACCCAGAACCGAACCGAACCGAAGAGATAACCGATCTCAATTTATACTCTTTCCGATCGGTTTTCATCAAATAACCGAACCCAAACCGATTTCCTCAAACCTCGATTCGGTTCGGTTCAAAAAAATCGGTTCGGGTTTTAATCCCAGGCCTAAATTGTTACCATTTGAATTCCATGAGATTGTATTTAGTCCTTGCAGATTCAATTTAAAACAAAAAAAAAGATACAAACTTTTCTTTTTTGTCTGAGCCAAGGGATAAAAATGGTTTCGTTTATCTTTTCGTCTTATTTCACCCTTTTCATCAACCATAAAGATATACATATATATGTAAATAGATGCACTTTTTAATACTACGTTTGAAGGTTCAAAATGCTTCTTAATAACTAAAATTATTACAAAAATGATGTCTAAAATATATTATTTATATTATTGAAATATATATTTGTATATCATTTTATATATATAATATATAATTTACTTCACTAAAATAAAACCAAATATTATGAAAAACAAAAATATGATAATACTAGATGATAATTCGTGTTACGTGCCAGTCAAAACCAAACTAGGTAAATATTTATTCCAATCAAAACCAAACTATTAATCCAATGGTATATCTTAAGAAAGTTGGTGCATAGATCCCTTAAATAATTTCCATTAAAATTCTCAAACGTTATTGTAAATTATTAAATATATAGTTGACTATGAATCTATGATGTTCATTATAATTAACTATTTATGGTAAATATATTCTTTATCTCTGAAAATAATAGTTAACTATGTTTATTAATATAGTTACTTTTTAAAAAAAATTTCATTAACCAATCGTATAATCTTTTTTGCTTTTTGTAGTGAATAGTGATGATGTCACGATGCTTCTTTTTTGCAGACGAACATCTTTTTTCTATTTTTTCTTTTTTTTCTTAGTTACCTAAATTTACTGTCACACATATTAATTTCTTAAATATACATCTCAAAAATATTTTTTTTACCAATTAACCCTTTAATTTATTACTCCTTCTAACACAAAAAAGGTTATTACTCCTTATCTCTACATGAATTAATCGTTTTGTAAAATTTTACACTTAAACACGTAAGCACATTTTGTGTTTGTGTACACAATATTTATGTGTATGTATTTTCATTGTTTTAGAACTCTTTTATACGTAAACACATAAACACTACACAATTATTATGTGTTTATGTGTACCTATATATAAGCACAGAACTTGCAACATGTATAACACATTACACTAAGATCTAATTAAAAAGGTCAATTTTAATTCACACAAGAAAATCATGAGGTGTGCTGTTTTGTTTATGGTTTCTTGTGTTCTTATTATTTTCCTTATAGACCATGTTAAAGGTAATTTACTAGTTTTCTTTTGATTTTATTGGTTACACTTAATATCCAAAAACAGTGATTGTAACTGATCGTAAAAACAATTTTTTTTCAATAGCATGCAACATTCAAGTTTGAATCCATCTAGTTACACAATGAAGAATCAAGAATGTAATACAAATTACTAGATTACATATTCTGGTTTATAAAAAGGTGTTATGGTAAAAAATAATAATTATCATGGGGTCATAATTTTACCATGATAATTGATGAGACATTAACTTAAATTACGTACTTTCTAATGTTTTTCAATTAATTAACAAAATAAAATTTGCTTGCAAATGTTAGATTTTTGTAAAATATTTCTGGATATAATAGGCATAATTAAAAAGTGATTATTTGATTGAATACCCTAAAAATTATGTAAAATTTGAAAACGATACATAGTCTTTTACAAATTTGAAATATAGCATATATTTTATTTTACTGACATTTTTTTTCCTCAACAATCATATTGGAAAAAACCAAATGTTTCCAAATTTGATTTTACGAAACATATATGGTAAGTTGAAAATAACATTTAAAATGAATAAATGTTTTGGTATACTACGCCATGTCATCATTATGAAGCATACTTATTATTGACATAGAACTGTAATAAGAAAAAGATCGATTATTATTATTGGATAATATATCAACGGTTAAAAAATAAGCCGACAGTCTTAAATAAATCAATATTAATATAAAGAAACTGTTGATAACTGAGTGGAAGAAAATAAAATGTAAGTTTGAATGTCTAAATAAATTTATTGTGTAAAGAATTTCATCTAAATAAATCATGTTTTAAAAAGAAATCAACCTAAAATAGAAGTAGAATATTTTATAATAAATCGCTGCATTCAATTTATTCGCAACGATGTTTGCATAATATCCATGAATATATTTATTACACAATATAAAAGTAAATATAATATATATATACATAAATATGTTTATTTGGTACAAGTGTCTGAATATATATATGTATATCACTACTACGAGAATAAGATCAATAATAATTTTTGGCAAGTACAAGAGTCAACTTTTTCTCATTTTCTTGAGTCGTGAGGTGTTGTTACTCTTTATGGTGTCGTATATTATCCCGTTTAATGTCATTTTCAAAATAATATATCAACGTCCTTTTAGTTTTGATTTGTTACTAGAAAACTTAAAAACACTAATTATTACTAATCTCAAAGAACAGTGTTACGATAAAAGAAAAAAAACGGTTTAGTTTAATTTGAAATTTATTGCATTATCAAGTATGCATCTAAAGTTTTTAATGTACAATTGAAAAATTTATTGCTCGCTATATAAAATAACAGAAGTCGGGTGAACANAAAAAAAAAAAAAAAAAAGGAAAAAAAAAAAAAAAAAAAAAAAAACAGAAGTCGAAGCTCGGAAGTGGAGGATGTGCAATCTTGAGGGAAAATTCCCTGGAAAATGTGGAAGTAACGGAATACAACAATGCGAACGAGACCTTACTAAGGATGGCAATATCCCTTTTCAATGCGAATGTGAATTTCATCATACTGGTGCCCGACTTTGCTATTGTAAAAAATGCTACGTTTTACCTGTTTCAAAACCAAAATTATTTACTAAAGAATACGGGGGAAATAGAAAACTTATAGTGTTTGGCATGTACATAAGTTTAGTGGGGTCCTCATTTTAGTGTTTTTTCTGTAATCAGTATTTTTACCATTAGAGAATAAAAAATCCAACAACCATAACAACATCCGAAATATTGAGATTTATACCCGAACCGAACCGAAACGAGATTTTTGATTTTTGGTCTGTAGTCGGTTAATGTTGTTGAACCAATCGACAGCTTTAGAAAATGAGTTCGGATACCGGTTCGGTTTGGTGGTTAGCCAAAATATATAAACCATCTTCTCGAGTCGTCGTCTTTATCGTCGATTCAGTGTCGTTTAACTATTTTCACATCCGCCATCGCCAAACCTATAATAATCGGAGCCGCCGAAAACCTTTCTTTTTGGGTGCAAATACTTCTTTCATTCAATCAAACATTTTCAAATTCAAAAGTAAAACCAAATTCATACATCTCATGGATTGCTACAACAATCAAAAGAAATAACATAAAGCATGAGGATATATGTTCAAACTTGTGAAAGCTTGAGAATGATTCAATAAAGATGAAAGATGGTTGATTGAAGAAACTTGGATACAGATCGTATCGAGAAGATCGGCGATGGCCAAAGCATGCAACACCTTTAGACAAGTAACTTTCTCTTCTATTTTTAGGATTTCGTTGGGGAAGATACATGAAACACATTGACACACTTCATAACTTAATTGGGATGTACCCCATTTTTAATACTTTTTTTAATTACTCATTTGGCCCAATTATGTGAAACGATTAACCGAACCGAACCAAATGAACCGACTTTAACCCAATTATCCGAGTTTAACCGACTTTTATATTAAAAAAAAAAAACTAAAATTGCGGTTATTTTCGGTTTAAAAAATCAAATCTCCGAATTATCCGAGAATCGAACCGAACCGAATTTTAATTAATTCAGTTAAATTCGGGTTAATTGTTACAAACCGAACTAACCGATTACCCAAAAAGCTGAACTGATTTGACCTAAATTACCCGAAATGACAGGCCTACGTAATACAGAGCATAAGCCCAAGAAAAATCTGAGAGATACAAAGAGAGCATGCGTAAGGGAACAATACACATCGGCAATCGATTTCTCCTTCTCGAAAAGTTCTCGCAACCAACAAGGGCCACCTTCCACCTTGAACGACATCATGGAAGTCTAAGATCCGCATTTTGGCAATCTCATAAGCTCCCTTATTGCATTGTGGAGGTTCTAAAACAATGTCCCAACCAGATTGGTTGCGTGTCAAATCCAAAAGCACCGCGATGTGTCCATAAATCGCAAGCCAATCATTTGATTTATGTAACGCATTGATCACTTCCAGAGAAGTAGCCGCAAACATGACATTCTCAAGATGTAAGCTTCTCATGCTCTCCAACACCCGTTCCCAGCTTTTGATCATAGCATCAAAACCAAACCACACTTGAAAAAAAGGAACCACGGTTATCTAAAAGAACCAAACCTGTAGGTCTTGCATTACCCAAAATGCACCCGAAAGAGATTTTGATTTGATCCAAGAGAAGCCAATATTGCATTTGGACATTGATACACTCCAGTTTTAACCATAAAAAAGTTATTGCAAGTGCATATACAATCACACTATAAGGTTGTTTGTTGTTGGTTAGTATTATGGACAAACATTTAAAGTAAATAAATTAGATTAAAATAACAATATAAATCAGTGGATGAAAGACATTAGGCCTAAGGGAAATCGCCATAGATTATTAACCAACTAAACTAGAGCCTATCGATAGGGAACTGTAGAAAACTTTATAGAACTTGAACCAACTAGAAAGATCAACCTACTGTCGCAGCCTTAATCACCAAATCTAGCCATTTAAGAGATTAACCAAAGAGTTTTGATTTTGACATTTCAATTCTTTTTCCAATATTGTTTTATTTGTTTCTAATTATGAAATATTTTATCCTAAAAGTGATCTCCTATACATTATTTAAGAAGTGCTATTATTTTAAGATGTTGACGTGTGTTATAGCTCCACGTTCACTCCCACCATGTGTTTTTATATTTTTAAACATTGACTTCGAAAACTATTACCACTATGCCAAAATACAAAACTATGTTATTGATGAACGATTTTTTTGCTTGTTCTTTGAAATAGATTAAATTCATACAGCCTTAGGTTTCTAAGTTGTTACGTAATATGTCATTCATTTATTCAACTCACTAACAAGTTGTTTCTATTGAAAACTCAATTGCTATTGTTAAATTCCAGAGAATGCTCTGAATATGTTTATGTGTTATTGATCTCAAAGAAAAAATATGTATATATAGAGCTAATTAAGTCTATGTTAAACTTAATTGGAAAAAGAAATATATAATCATAAATAAGTAAATCTCTTAATCATTGAATCCTATCGGAAAGGTATTCCAATTATAGTCTCGTCCAATACTACCCTCAAAATGGGAGTGGAGACCGAATTTAAAAAAGTTTTGAAAGGGACGGATTTTGCGTCGATGAGAAGCATCTCTCTCTCTCTTTTTTTTGTATGAAGCATCTCTTTCTCTTTCTTTCGATAGTTCACATACACCAAAACTGATATCGTTAAGAAAATCATCAATTTACTACTTCTCTGTTCTATAATAAAAGATATTTTAGAATTTTTTATTTGTTCCATTTTATAAAATATTTTATAATTTTCAATGTAAAAATTAAATTTATTTGATCTTCGTGACTATTTGTATTCTGTAATATTTTTTCTGATTGGTCAAATTAGTTTTTAATAAATATCAAATGGTGTTTTTAATATAAAAAAAAAACCAAAAAAATATAATTAATATATTTTCTTAAACTTTGTTATTTTTATCTAAAAAATCTTATATAATAGAAGATACAGAGTATCTTAAACTCGCTGAGAACATTAAAAAGTAATCATTTTCAAGATGATTACTTGAATTTTTTACTGTAGTAAAAGCTGTTAAAAATAACTTTAAGTCTTTGGGGAGCCATAATATTAAATTATTAATACTAGTGATATATAATGCTGCCGCCAAATACAAGGTTGGAGAAATGAATTGCCACAGCAAAACAATTATAGAATACAAGGTTAATAAAGAAGAATGAAATCTGTAGTAATTTTAGTTAGCTATTGAGATTTTATTCTTTCACATNCCATCAGTTTGCGGGGGGATGAAAGTATACAGAGCATCGGAGATGATACACTGGGCCACAACAAAACCAATTCAAGTCCATTTGTTCTGCCTCAAGATCAAAGCCCAGAGATTATGAAACCCGGTCAACAACGGTTGTTATCACGCTCCTCTGTATCCTACTCTTGTGTAAACGACAAAGTGAGGAGCGTGGAGAAGAAGTCAGCTGGTGAAAACTGTCACATAGTACTATGTAATAGCTAGATGATTGACAAGTGTAAACTGATCCTTGTGTCTTGGATCTAGGTCTAGAATGTTCTCCTTGGTGTATAAAA
>OVAY01002962.1:0-13974 GCA_900406395.1 Kernera saxatilis | reverse complement strand
TGGAGACAGAAGCAGATGAGCTCGAAATAAACCACCTGACTGCAGCCGGAACGGCCAGAAGGGACTTGTAGCTTCAACTTTTTATTTATATTCTCTCTTTTTTCAATTTAGTTTATGTTTAATGATTATATACACAAATTAAAAAATCACATAAATTTATAATTTTTAATTTTTTATACAAAAAAAAATATTTATTGTCTAATTAAAAATAATTTAACCAATAATCAAAAATACTATAAAATACAATTAATCCAAAAAAAAATCAATTCTACATTAAAAATATAAACCATCAACTAAAATAAAATAATTTTTTTTTACTTAAAACATCAATTCATTTAAAACAAAAAAGTATAAAATATAAAAAAAAATTATAGCCAAACTAAATTAATACATTTTTTTACTCCGACGAGCGTAATGCCGTAAGAGCGGTGGCCCCAAAATAACGGCGATTAACGGCGTTTGGTTGGAGCAATTACTCCCGGTTGATCATTCGTTAAAGGATCTCTTGGAGAATGTCTTCAAGGCTACTTTCACTCAAGTTGATTTCATATCCAAGGTAATTTTCCCCTCTTCATTCAAGATGAAGTATATATTTTTTCGATACAAATTATTTTCTAATTTTAATATAATCTAAAACGGGGAGAATTGAAATAATTATTCATATTCAGTTATCCGATTTTTAGATTATATTTTAATACTTATTGTTCCAGTTATTATAATATTAACACAACATGGTTAGTCTTAGTTGTATATATGTATCTATTTATAACATAAACGCATAAACAATTCAAAATAAAACTCCTGTAAATTAACATATTATTATTTATGTATAGGATATCGATAGTCAAATTCAAACATAATAGAACCAATACTAAACAAATTCATTTTGAAAATCAACAACTCCTGTCACCTAGTATTCAATTAATTGAAAATTTGTGACAGGTTTATTGTTTTGAAGGCTGATCAAGTGCGTAAGGAGCTGAATAAATAGGCTTCAGATCACACCAATGGCCTCATCACAGACCTTCTTCCTCGTGGATCCATTACAAGCCAAACCGATAGGGTTTATGGAAACGCATTGTACTTCAAAGGAGCATGGGAAAACAAATTTGATAAGTCTTTGACGAATGGCAAAGAGTTTCACCTTCTCAATAGCAAAACAATACTACGTGTTCCTTTCATGAGAAGCTATAAAAGACAATACATTGAGGTTTACGATGGTTTCAAGGTCCTTGGACTACCATACCGAAGAGGATAGATTTTGTGGCGGATCATCCATTTATTTTCTTGATTAGAGAAGACAAAACCGGAACCATTTTGTTCGCTGGGCAAATCTACAATCCTGAGTAGGTGGTATTTGGGATCAGGTTCAGGTTTAACCGGGTTTCGGTTTGGTGAAATGGTAGAGAAGTTGAATGAGGTTTGGGTTAATGACTTTAATGTTTTTGGGTTTTGGTTCAGTTTCGAATTTTATTTGCAAAATTATTGTTGTAGACGGGCTGCCCACTCTCTTTCATGAACCCGCCTGAACCTAGTTCGACCCGAGTTCAAGCCCGACCCGGCTCGGCAACCCAAGAACGAACCCATGAGTTCGGCCCACTATCGAAAAGCCTTCATTCGACCCATATTAGCCAAGCCCGGCCCAAGCGGAACGATCTCCATCTTTACGCCGATCTAGTAGGGAATTATTAAGATAGCAATGAATCTCCGAAAATATCTCCAAAAGATCGCGGTAATCTCGCAAGATCTCAGTGAAAACCTTAGGACCTTGAAAATATAAATAGAAGAGCAGAACTCCTTGGCGCCACACGTTCCTTCAGGGGCAAGAGACCTAAAAACACTTGATTATTCTAAGATCTCTTGTATTCAACCCTAATCATCAATAAAATCATTTGTTTTGCCCTAGTTCTTTCTTTGATCTTTGTTTTCCTAAACGAGCTATACCCAAACCCACCTCAAAGTTATTACCCTAAATAATTCGAGTTCAACAATTATGTTTTGAGCGATTGGTTTGTGATTTAATTTAGTTCTGGTTAGTTTGTTCGATAATATCTTGAGAGTCAAGGAAACAAACTAAACTTGTGCACTAAGGCCTAAGCAATCAAGGTTCACTGAATTGATTTCTTAGATGGTTTAATTGAGTTCGGTTGGGTTTGATAGTTTTCTATTATGAATATCTGGTCGATGTAATCAAGTTCCAGAGGGTTATGTCTTCAGCTCCACCGACTTATTGGTCGATGACACGTCTTTACTAAATCGACCATAAGCTTGATTGCTTGAACCAAAACACTTGCAAGTTGCAACCACACCAAAGTGAAGCTAACTCTAACTTGTGTCAAAATTTAAGCTCAAATAATGAAAAATAAATCATAATAAATCAACAAACTTATATGAACATATACATATGTGTATATATATATACACACAATAAAGCTTGGGTCGTGATCGATGAATATGATTCATAAGCTGGATCTGCCATTGTTATACGACGCGCATGCAGAGGCTGCAGCAGGAGGATAGATTTTGTGGCTGCCATTGTTATCAGATTTCTTTTCTTTTCTTTTTTAATTAGAGAAGACAAAACTGGAACCGTTTTGTTCGTTGGTCAAATCTTCTTCATCTTAAAATCGGATTTGACCGGGTTATGGTTTGGTATTATCACTTGCGATAATATCTTGAGAGTCGAGTGCACTAAGCAATAAATCAAAAGTAAGATTTTTTTTTTTTTTTGCATTAAATAAAGTAAGATTTATATGAGTTGGTAAAAGCAACTTTCTGTTTTATAATTTTCAACGATAAAAGCAAAATTTATATATATCACAAAAGTAAATATCTACATCATCTTCTTTTTTTTTTGGCTAGCTAAGGAAATCTACATCATCTTTAAGTGAAGGAAAAACTATATCAGAAAAGTAAATTTTATAAAAAAAAAAGTTAGATTTTCCATTAATTTCTATAATTAATATATTTATTTCTCTTATCCCATTAATATTATATGATTCTTGTTGTTTTAAAACCGACTATACGCCAAAAAGCCTAAAACCCTAGGCATTTTATATCTCTTCTATATATACACATGTAACATGTATGTGCTCACAAGAAATAAACAAAAACGTAAAAGATGGATCCAAAAGAGAGAAAACAAAACCTTCGCACATCAGCAGATCCCTCTCTTTCAGACACGAATCCAAAGAAGAAGAAAAAGCAAAAGCTTAGCAAATCACAAGTAATCCCAAGTCCATCATCTCTCTCAAAGATTGATTAGGGAGAAGCGATGAAGAAGCAAAACGACGCCGCTCTGGTCCTTACGGGTAAAGTTATTGCTTCCAAAGCAAGAAACTCTAACTTCATCTTCTCTCCGGCGTCAATCAACGCCGTGATCACCATGATGGCTGCCGGCTCGGACTCCGACGAGTGTAACGCCGTCTTCAACGAGATCGCTACCGTCGTCTTTGCTGACGGAAGTGCGAGCGGTGGCCCCAAAATAACGGCGATTAACGGCGTTTGGGTCGAGCAATCACTTCCGGTTGATTATTCGTTAAAGGATCTCTTGGAGAATGTCTTCAAGGCTACTTTCACTCAAGTTGATTTCATGACCAAGGTATTTTTTCCCTAGTCCTCAATGTTCTAGATAACGTCGTCGAAAAAAAGATTTAGTATTCAATTAATTGAAATTTAGTGACATGTTTTAATGTTTTGAAGGCTGAACAAGTGCGTAGAGAGCTGAATAAATGGGCTTCAGATCACACCAATGGTCTCATCAAAGAGCTTCTTCCTCCAGGATCCATTACAAGCGAGACCTTTAAGGTTTATGGAAACGCATTGTACTTCAAAGGAGCTTGGGAAAACAAATTTGATAAGTCTTTGACGAAAGACAAAGAGTTTCACCTTCTCAATAGCAAAGCAGTACGTGTTCCTTTCATGAGAAGCTATAAAAGACAATACATTGAGGTTTACGATGGTTTCAAGGTCCTTGGACTAGCATACCGTAAAGGCCGTAATGATGATACCAACTGAAGATTCTCAATGTATTTCTTTCTCCCTGACAAGAAAGATGGATTGGATAATCTTTTGGAGAAAATGACATCTACTCCTAGATTCGTGGATAATCACATTCCAGGGAGAAAAGTTGAAGTTGGTGATTTCAGAATCCCAAAGTTTAAGATCTCTTTCGGGTTTGATGTTTCAAGAGAGTTCGAGGGACTGGTTGCAGTGACATTGTACCATAAAGCTTGTGTCGAGATCGATGAAGAAGGCGCTGAAGCTGACACTTTTGGGGGTTGCGTGTGGTGGTAGTAGGTATCCTCCTCCTCCTCCTCCCAAGATAAATTTTGTGGCTGATCATCCTTTTATTTTCTTGATTAGAGAAGACAAAACCGGAACCGTCTTGTTCGCTGGTCAAATCTACAATCCTAAGTAGGTGCTATTTGGGATCAGGCTCAAGTTTAACCGGGTTTTTGAGTTTAGTTCAGTTTCGAATTTATTTGTTTTGAGCGATTGATTTGAGTCTAGGTGGTTTTGGGTTTAGTTTAGTTCTGGTTAATTTTTTCGGTTAGGAAACTGTTCACTGAATTGATATTTCTAAGATGGTTTAGTTCGGTTGGATTTTATAGTTTTCTATTATGAATATCTCGTTGATAAAATTTGCTATATTTATTTATATTTTTAGTGGTTTCATAAAGGTTTTAATTTTTGCTCAGATTGTCTATCTAATATCTTGATTATCTAATAAAAATATGTTAAGACCATAGCTAACTACTACATCTTTGAAAGAAAGGATTTTGCGATTGCTTTTCGTCGATGTTAAGATTAAAACGAAACAGCGTGCCGTTTTTGTCACAGAGGAACATCAGGGTTTTTCATTAAAATGTTTTAACAAAACAACACAAAGTGCATCTATCTCACAGCGAATATCTCAGATTCACAGAGCTCCAGACACAAGCTTATATAATAAAGTCAGATATTTCATATTCACTCCGTGAGAGAAAAAAAGTTAAGGGAAAAGACAGAAATACCCCTTGCCTAAATGATCCAGAGCAGAAGACGACAGTTTTGATAAACTTCAGCTCAAGCAAGTGTGCCTTGAGCCAAGAAATATGGAACACACAAAACGGGGTAATTTTGTCTTCAGCCTTTCCCACCCTAAAGAGAAAAAACAAAACGATGATACGCGTAAGAAGGTGCCAATAATAAAGCCGAGCAATTCTATAGTGTCATGCTTTAAAAGAAGCTTACCTTGCGAGGTGGGGTTCCTCGCCTTCCATTCTTGCCAAATCCGAAATTTCCTTTCTTTTCAGATGCTTTAAGGATCTGAAAAGAGCATGTCAAGGAATCATCCACACTCATCATTGCACCAGCGTTATCAAATTCTCCACAGTAGTTTGGGGCCGAGAATATCGTTACTAGCTGTCTATTTGCAAAGAACTCATACCCGTCTTCCACAACCTAAAGGCAAAACAATCAACTTCAATTGGTTAAACCAGAGAAGTCAAAATTATTCTTCAAGAGTTAGCAAAGTCATCAGCTTTAGTAGCCTGATGAGAACCCTCGCCACTTATACTTGTGTAGAACAGTCTCCTCACGTACCTGATGAGCTCTGCAGATTAGGTCAAGGTCATGTGTCTGGAGAAACTCCTCGACCTTATCAACCCCAAAAGTGTAAGAGACGCCCCTATCATTCTCTCCCCACCCTTCGATGTCTTTGTCAGGATCAGACCACAACAGATCACATAGTAGTCCATGATCAGGAATGTCAGCAGGACGAGCAATGTTCCTGATCTCATCCAAGTGCTTCAACTCAGGCGATAACCCACCGTGCATACAGAGGATCTTTTCATCGATAAGAGCAGCAACAGGGAGACAATTAAAGCAGTCAGTAAATATCTTCCACACTTTAACGCTATATCTCTTCTTGCACTCGTCATAGAATCCGTATATACGGTTTATAGAAGCACATTCATGGTTCCCCCGTAGAAGAAAGAAATTCTCTTTGTATTTGATCTTGTAGGCAAGAAGGAGGCATATGGTCTCTACACTCTGCTTCCCACGATCTACATAATCCCCAAGGAACAAATAGTTTGCAGCCGGTGGGTAGCCACCGTACTCAAACAATCGCAGGAGATCTGAGAACTGACCATGAGTATCTCCTGTCAAAACATGAATATAACTCCGTTATGAAAGTGCTATTTCACTGTGTGGAACGAAGCCAAACGAAAACCCAAATCCAGCAAATCAAGTACTCGGATACGACAATACAGCAAAATGAAAGAAATATGCATGTGAAAAGGTGTTCTTTAAGTGTAAATGAACAGAAACAGAATAATCCAAAATCAGCTCTGAGTCTTTGATTAATTCAAGATAAAGATTAATGTGAAGACGAATGATCATTTCTAATTCACTTGATATCTCACTGATCAAGTAATAAATACTTCCATCTAAACAACAGATTCATATGCATTTCTATAAAATTCAACAGCTCTGCTTAGCTATCAATCTCAAGCTATTTGACCAGTTTCATATGCATTTGTATAAATTTCAATAACTCTGATGTCAAACTCAATAAATCTCCAGTCCCATTTCTTCATCCAGCTACAATCAACCCGAGTCTAAGCAAATTCTTGTACAAGCCATCAAAAGTGATAACTACCTCAAAATTTCAAGACGAAAGAGTAAATAAAAACGAAAGAGAAATCATTTTCTAAAAAATTCTGCTTCATCATCAAATCAATACCACAAATCTTAATAGGTGCCTCGAGCTCGAGAAGATTTGGCTGACTCAGAAAGATCTGCTTAGCCGTTGAGCAAAGATGTTTTATCTCCGCCTCCGTCAACTGCACCTGCTTCGTCGTCTTACCGTTCTTTGCTCCGAGCAACCTCTTTATAACATCATCCACCACACTATCTTCCATCAAAATCAAACACTAAAAACCCCACACCAGCGACGAACAAAAACCCTCGAAATCGAAACACCGGAGAAAATAAATTCCAACACCGGATGAGATAAGAAGAGTTTCCGTTTCCGACCTCCAGTTTCGGAGCTCCGTTTCAGATCAAGGTGGTTCAAAATCGCCTCTTCGTACAGAATCAACAGAGAGAGAAAGGGTTTGTGAAGCTAAGAAGACGGAGCCCTAGACAGAATCGGCTAGAGACGGGGAAGGAGAAAAGGAAGCACACGTGCGGCTCGTGTGAACCGGAAGGGACGGCTTTGTCTTTTGACCAAACTTATTATTTCTTTCTTTTATCTAAAATACAAGTTGGCATTTAAACATTTTTGTTTGGAGATACTCCTACATTTTAATTCGGATCGAGTATTACAAACTTTTTAAAACTAAATATTTCTATATATTTTTCATATTCAACTAGAATAAATCAAACAAAGAAGCGAACTGAATTTTAGTTTAAGTAAAAAATGGATAAATTTTATTTTCAACGAAATAAGTTCAAAGTAAATATGCGTATTTATTGTTTGCAAATCCGAATAATTTGATTAGAATCGAGCCGAACTCTGAATACGTTTTGGTAGGATCTCCTTAGACCAGTCATCGATTCGTCTCTTCGACGTGTCCAAACGTAGATTTATATTGTTATTTTGTCTCTCGTTTATTAGTTTTGACAATATGATAGTATTGTTTAATTAATTATTTCTATAGATAATTTATCAAAACGTAATGAAGACTATGGCAACGCTTATCCACATATGACATAACCACATGGTCCACATGGACAAGCAATATAGATCCAAACCCCATATTTACTACTACTGATAGGCCCATACTATTTGTTTTCCTTCTTAGTGGCCCAATTACTAATCCAAAATAAGTTAAACTTCGTAAAAAAAAACTACATATTATAATTTAAAATGTTAATGTAAAAGTTAACGTAAAAATAAGGCTAACTTTGAAATAAATAAAAAACGACTTCAAAATAATAAAAATCCTATTAACTCTCACAAGATAACAGACACCCTACTTAAAAATAGATCTTTAATCAATTAATTGTAGTTCTTATATCTCTAAAAGATAAGAAAACATTGGTAAACTCTATTAAATGATAAAAGAGGCCGACTGTGAATATTTCGTGTTATTGATTACTGAGGGCTAAGCCTCTTATTTATACAAGCAATAACAGAATGCCCTAGAATATCTATTCCTAAAACAGATATACACAAATGTACAACTTCTATATTCTCTATATACTAGAGAATCTAGCAATATCCTCATTATTAAATTCCATGATAATCAGATATTATCATCTAATTTTTTAATTTTGATGGTTAGAATGACTATATAATGAAATGTTAACCAACAAAACTAATTATGCAGGGTGTTTTTATGTCCTTTAGACAACCGATTAATTTTTCAAACTTTTTCATTATTAATGCATTATTTTAACATTAAAATATTTATGTAATATTAGCAGATGTCTAAATCGATTAAAACAACAGATTAAACCATCTAAACCCCTTTATTAATCGATTTAGCCAAAATCAAGATACTTAAATAGACGAAGAATTTTCAACAGAACCTTAGCATATGATCTGTTGATTTTAATCTGTTTTTTCAATGCGACTTGTTCAAGACTTGAAGTGAATTAATTAATAAAAAAGATTTAACGGAAATCTACACAATCTAACGGCGTTCGTAATCAGATAAGGGGTAATTTCGTCAAATAAAATTTACGTGCCCAAGCCAACACCTGAATCCTCCAGTGGCATTTCTGGAAACTCGTCTAAAAATCACATGAACAAAGTGAAAAAAATCACTTGAACACGTGGCATTCTATTTAGCGGCTAGATCATAAAATCCCGTCACCACTCTCTATCGAACGGCTCACAATCGCTACGTTTCGCAGTTTAAAGCAATAATGTGAATGCCACGTCATGCTAACCGGTACGGACGAGCTCACCGGAATATCTCACCGTCGACGGCTTATCTAAACATGCCAAAGTTAATTTCCCGAAAACTATAAATAGTCATCTTTTTCCCTTCATTTTCTTTGCCCTAGAAAAATCCCCCGATTTACGCAGCCGCACCATTGCGTTTTTCTCTTCCACCATCGAAGAAATCCCCAAATCAATCTCACTCTTTAGCTCACTTTCCTTTTGATTTTTCCGCCACGAATTTCTAGCTTATATACTCAAAGCTCGATCGAAGCTTCGAACTATCTGGCTTTAGCTTTGAAGATATGACTTCGTCTCGCAGCCTACACGGTTGCGACGTCGTCGATTTGGGTTTCTCGCGGTGGTGATGGATGGGTTGGAGATTTCTTGTCCCGTGGACGTTTCGGTGTCGGCTAAGCTTATGGGATCTGAAGGTTGTGGTGGAGTTAGGGTTTCGTCGAACAAAGCAGATAACAACTGTGAGACGGGTCGTGTCTCGATTGGTGTCAATTCCTCGATTGAGCGTTGCAGTGCTTCAATCAGCAAGAAAGGTTGAGCTAATTTAATGCTTTATTACTTCTTGATTGCTGTTCTTCGTAATCTGTTTGGTGTTCTTGTTCTGCTTCCTTGACTTCTGAATTTATGTGGGTCTATTTAAGTTTGTATCGATTTAAGGGTTGATGGATAAACTTATCAGATGGATGTTAATCAGGTTAAGAAGTGGGTACAGTTTGTAGTTGTTGATCCAAATGTGTTTTGTCCTCTGTACTTTTCATTTCGTATGAAACATATGTCAGTGTTTGGTAAATTTGCAAACTTTTCAAGATTGGTTGGATACTTTTAGGTTCTTGCGTTTTGCGTTTGTTCAAGTTTGCTAAGGAATATCTTAATCAATACCGATGTTTATATCCTCAAGTTACTCTTCTCTACTTGATCCAGGAGCAGGAAGCAGCAGTGGGGCTTCAGATTCATCGCTATGGCGCAAATTAATGCACTCACACGACTTTGTACATGATAGGCTTACCAAACTTCGGGTTGAAAATTCATCCGAGCCTCAAAACGGTTATCTACCAATTGCCAGTCCAGAAAGTGCCGAGTCTCCTAGGAAAAGAGGAAAACTTTCGAGAAGTAGTAGTAATGTGACTTCGAAAAGGACTAAATTGATTCTTTTAGATGACACAGTGAGAGAAAATGACACGAAGGAGATATGTGGACAAGGATCTACTCACTCGGGTAACTCTCAGCCATCCACAATTTTACCTTCCTTTTATGATCCATAGACGATTAAAATTGAGTATATTTAAGCTGCTGATTGTCCTGACAAACTGAAAACAACAAATGTCATGCATTTATTGAGGTCCAATGAGAACTTTCATGTGATTTCCTTGTCTGCAATATATGCCGTCATTTAGTCAGTAGCAGCATCAGTAGAAGGATGTTTTACCCCTGAAAAAAATATGTTTCTGTATTAGTTTGGCTTGGCTAGGTTACTTATTATCTTCTGTTGAATACTACATAGATAAACCCTTATCAGTGAAGCAACGGAACAGCTGTAACGGCAGGCGAGGTGATAAGAGGAGTTTAAAAGTTCCCACGAGAACTTTTTCAACTGTCAATTCAGCCTTTGGCGAGAATGCATTTTTCGGTATGTATCCAATAATATTATGCTGCTAAGTTATCCATGAGTCCTCAACTTGGTCCATCTAGTTTGGCTAGTTAATTATTTTCTTGTATACTTTCAGTTCTATAGATTGCATCGTCTGAACTTTGAAGTAATTTTCAAGTGAACCTGTTCTGAGGTAGCTTTAGAGGTTCCCTCGGTTATTTGTGGTGATTTTGAGTATCTTTTCTCTTAATCTCCCTAACATCAAATTAAAAAGGTTTCATTGGCTGACATATTCTTTGCATACCTAAGGTACCAAAGGGACAATGTGAGAGTCATAGCACCTGTGCTTTTCACTACTATTTCATTAAAAAGCGACCTTGTTGATATGGCAAGGTCTTGTCAGTATATCCTCTTCACATGATATGCTCTGATCTTTTACTAGTGTTGTGTCCACCTCTTAATTTTCCTTACGTGCAGGTGCCTATGGCCTGAAGCCTGAAATCAATGATGTTACCAAACTCATTGAAGATTTGTCATTGAACAAGCTTCTTGAAGGCTCTTATGAGTGTCCTTCTTTGAGCAAAGACAAGATGAAGAAATTGGAGAATACTAATGACACTTTGCTGAGTGTGGTCAGAAATGTTTGGTCTATTCTTCCAACTAGAAGGCCTGTTCAGTCACAAAGCTCTGCTGAACTAGACGCTTGCATCAGCAGAACTCTGGGCTCACCAAGCTCCATCTCTGCCACACTAAATGGTGAAAACAGCGATAAAGTAAATGCTCTTGAAGGAGATCTATCCTCATCTTCCAAGGTGGATTTCTTAATTCCACATTTTGACTTTTCAGAGATGTTCTAATTTGACATGTATTTGAGTATAACATGGCTTCTGTTGCTTTAACTGAAAAGTGATCTACTCTTTGTGTTTTTCAGGATCATTGTGTCAACTCTGAAATTCCTTCCACTCCGCTTAATTTTCCATTATGCGACGCTATTGATGTATTGAAAAGATTAGGCCTTCCTCCATCGAAAGATTTAGACTCTCTGCTCCAAGATGCTTCAAAATCTTCTCAGAACTCTAAGAATAACTCGGACCAGCAGCGTTCAGCTAAACAGTTACCTTCTCGTGGTGGATTGCCGTATTTCCCATGGTCACAGGCTTTTAATGGGAGCTCTAGAACCAATTCAGAAGCTGCAAAGCTTCTAACCGGCAAGACACTTTGTCAAGGACGATGGCTAAGAATAGCCGACACTACTATGAGTTCTCCCGAGAGTATAACCAATCATTTCGCAAATCTGGATTCACTCACTTTCAACCAAAGCTTAGTCCTTCCAGTACAGAAGCAAATTATTGCTGGAACGAAGACCTCTCAGACAAGTTTCGCTAACACCACTTCGTGCCAGTGCACAGAAGCATCTGTTTCTACCTTTCAAAAAGCTTCCTTTGTTCCTACTGGTAAGAAGCTGTCTTTGTTTTCTTCTTTTTTTTTCATTTTAGCCCCTTTTGTACTCTTAACTAACCAATTTGTCTCTCATCAAATGTAGAACCAGAGGGATCCCGAGATGTTCAAGACGATGGTATGTTTTCACAAATGCTATTACTCATTTTCTCATCACATCTAGTCCTCTTATGATGATGATATGTTGTGTGCAGCTCTATCCTGTCCTCTGCTATTAGCAGCTGCTCAAACGCTCTGTGACTTTGCAATCCAATCCGGAAACCACAACCACCCAAACGGAATCCTCAGATGGCCCAAGAAGCTCTCTCAGAAGTCCATGAAAGCCCGCAAATCCAAACTAATCGTAAAGCCTCTCGAAAGGCACGCAACAACTGTTTCCTCCTTAGATCTTAATTCAAGCAGCAAGAACAACCATCACGTGAGAAAAGATCCAGCAGCAGAGCAGAATCATCGTCATCATCATTCTAAGCCTTCAAAGAGACTGAAACTATCAACAATGGAGAACAAGAAAGGATCATTCCCAAGCTCATCATCATCCCCAATAGAATCAGATAGAAAACATTCATCTTCAAGCAAGTTCAAGAATCATTCCCGTTTGATGCCGCCGCCTCCACCACCTACGAGAACACTCCAAAAATCATCCACTTATCCTCAGAAAGCTCGGAAATTTCCAGGAATCGGTTGAATAATCCATAGAAACGGATCTTTGTTTACTCAAAAAACCGATCTGGTTTAACAAAGGGGCAAAACCACGGTCTTAGGAGTCGTCTGTAAATATGAATGGTGTCACGGTGTAAGGTAAGTTCTTCTCTATGTGCACAGTTTAGGTGCAGAAGACTATATATATAGTTTATATATGTATTGCCTTCAATGTTGTATCATTTTTTTCAGTTGTAGTTGTAGCCACACAGTTCTTTTAAGGTCTGTGGTGTTTAAAGAATTTTAATTCTACGAGGTTAATGATATAAATCCCAACTTCAATATCTTTGTATATATGTATGCACTATTTACTAGTCCTGAACTCAATTTTGTTCACCACTAATTTGGCTTCCTGAGCTCAATTTTTTTTTTTTTTTCCTGAACTCAATTTTGTTCAACAAATGCAAGAATCATAAGCATAAGAAATTACTACTCTTTTCGTTTCACAAATAATTATCGTCTTAGCTAGCTTTTTTATATAAAAAATGTTGTTTTAGAATTCAATGTATTTTGAGTATATATCTAATTTATTTTTATATCAAAACAGAATAAAAGTCCAATAATCAATTTATGTTTCAAGGATATAATATAAAATTTTAATTTATTTATTTGAATTCGTATAAAAAATATTAAAACGACATTTATTTTGAATTGGATGGAATATCACATTTGTTTTACAATCACACAATATTCAAATATTGATGAACTAGATGGAATTTGTCAGCATATTATTCCATATTGGAATAAAATTTTCTCAATAACAGTCTTTTTTTAACCAGAAAATTCCGAACTTTTAGTTTATAGTCTTTTTAGTATTAGGATCAGTTTTCGATAATATTTATAGGAAGTAGTACCGAAACATATCCCTTTAACGTGTTGAACCAATTGTATTTTGATTTTTTTTTTTTTTTCAATAATTGGGGTTGAGAGTTTCATCTTGTCAAAAGTGAAAACTTAGAATCTTTTCGAAATAAAAATTTTTCAAAAATTTAGATATTCAAAATGGGAAGAAAAAAATATAAATCTTTCACAATTTAATCTTGTTAGAGTTTGGTCTGCTTCTAGACTATTAGCTTTGAATATTTCGTCAACTCCTGAATTTGGAATTGTTTGTTTTATTAGTCGCCACCAACACTATTGGTCACAAATCAGAGACGCGTACGCCTAAGATTCTCATGAATTTGAAGTGCTTTTTAGGTTTACCACTTAGTAACTAAAATAAATAATTGACTTCAAATTTATAAACATTACTAGTATGAAAGCCCGTGCGATTGCACGGACAAAATGGTGCTTTGAGTTTGAATTTTTTTATTTTAACAATCAATTGAAATTA
>OVAY01002961.1:0-13981 GCA_900406395.1 Kernera saxatilis | reverse complement strand
CATATTTATTATATAAACTATAATTCCGCGCAACGCGTGGAACTCGCCCTAATATTATATAGGATTGTGTATATAACTATGTAAATTGTTCTTTATCCAAAAAAAAACTATGTAAATTGTAATAATGTAATATGTATTAAAATCAGTATTTGCGAGTCTAGAATTTGTTTGGATACGGAGCGGGTAATTAAAAGATAATTAATATTTGATATCCGATTCTTAGCCACAAGTAATAGTATTATGATACTCATTATCCAAGTTTCATCTGTTGACCAAAAAATCATTATCCAACTCGAAAATCACATATACTCTGTTTTTCGATGTGGGTACTAACAAATCAAAGACGGATAACAGGTACAAGTGCCCAACCTATAGAAATAAGCTCATGTAGGGAACATGAGAGTCGTTCGAGTATATAAGATAAAGTTATCTTGTCAAATTAGGGAAATTTCAAAGATAAAATCACAAAATTATAAACCATTCTTTAGATATTTTGTTCCTCTTAGTGTCAACTTTAACTTGACATTTCATCACGGTTGTTGATGGTTTGGGTTTTTTTTGGGGTGCAATATGATAGTTTTCTTATATATATTGCTTTTCAAGTCCAAGTTAATTATTAAGAAAAAAAAATTTAAAAAAGAAAGAAACTGTGAGAGCATAACGGAACATGTCCATTACACAGCTAAGTGAGGAACATGGCACGACCTCACCATTTTTCGTATAAATGATGTTTGCTTTAACAAACTTTAAATCTATTGATTGGTTTTATTTGTTTATTTTTATTTGACAAACTCCTATATGATTCTATTTACTTTTTTTTTTTTTATAACTACAATGATTCTATTTACTTGTAAGCCGGTATGGAGGATACTTGTCCATGGGTGGTCCGATGGTGTGACAATTAAGTGACAACGTAACCCGGTACGTTGGAAAAAATTTCCACAACAATGAACATTATTAATATATTTTATTCAAAATAATCGTTCAAACTATTTTGGAGATCACAACCATTTTTGTTCTTCTTTTTCTCCAATAACAAAGTGCAATAAAACTTGAGGATGCCAATTAAAAAAAAAAAATCTGGATTGAAAAATCTTCGCTAGTTGTAACATATGAAATAAAAAATATAGTGAAGTCAAAGTTTCTATTTTACTTTTTTTGCAATACAATATAAGCATACGGTGAAGAAAAATACATAATGTTCGGCAAAAAAAGGAAATACAAACATTCCAAGTTGTGTGAAAAAAACTATATATAGAATAATAATGAAAAAAATTAAGAAGGTGGCTTAAAATAAGTATAAGCACTAAAAAAACTTTGAAATAAGGTGAGAACTAGCAGCACAAGTGCAGCAAAGAAAGAGAAATATGCCCAAGGATTATTGAAGTACTTGTGTTTCAATATGGCCTTCAGAACATTCCACTTTCGGCTATAATTACGGTCAACCTTATTCGACAATTGAGATAAATAACTATTTTGAGGGTCGAAAGCTACTTCTTGACATAGCCGATTGAACAAATCCGCAACTTCCGAATCACTTCCTAGCCAGTGCTCGATAATACCACAATAATGCAAATAGCTAACATCTTGGGGAGAATCTATTAGATTATCCATGAAGATTATGTATGATGTTATGTCGTTGCTTGAGTCGATATGGCATTGTTCGAAAGCTATAAGATTCGAGAAGAGAGATTTAGTACCTACAAGAAACACGAGAGGAAAGGGTGTTTTTGTAAGTTTAAGGAGTTATAGGATTCTATATAATAAAATGTGCATTCCGTTGATAACTATTTCTTTACTTTAGCAACTTGAGTACAAAACCAATATGTCAAGTTGTTATATATATATATATATATATAATAGATCAAGTGTAAAAAACGGTTTGAAGGTGAATTCAATTAAATCAAAACATGTATAGTAGTTTATACTTATCGTCGATGTGTCACCACCAAACTATAAATTTCGTAGAATGCATGTAGTTGGCAAAAAAAAAATGTGAACTCAATTACCGTCATGGATAAGTAGTTTAGGTATCTCTAGATAACCGTTTCTGAATCTAATATCCCAAAACCGGTCGGTTTTCCTTGTCTTGAATTTAATGCCGGCCTCTCTTAGTTCCGTCACGCAATGTATCAGTTGTTGTTGGCGCTTATCCGCCACACGTGTTTTCCAAGACCATCTCCTTCGTGACAACCTTGGCTCTGGTTTGGTACTAGGCCGAAGCAAACTTCGACGGAAAACATCCAGACAATGCAACTCTTCCTTGTCCTTGTCAGCTATTGGGTTAAAGAACTCATCGTTTTCCAGCGAGTTGTCGAGCTTTGACTGGTCGTTTTTGGTCAACGGTTCATTGGTCGGCATTAGCGGGTCGAAGAATCGAACTGCTAATTGCGCCACTAAACCGGTTTGGTTCCGTGGACCAAGCTGTAGCTCTAATAACCGGTTGAGAATGAACAAAGGAAGTTGATTTTCCAGCATTACCATGTCACGTTGAATCGAATGCATCGATCCTCGCATGGCGAAAACCGGATCATTACGATCGTATCTACATACACAAAAAAGGAAATCACAAAAAATCAAAGTCAACAGTTTCGATAACCCGATATGATATGAGGCTTAGCAAGTATATGCGACCGTACAAAACCAGAAATTTACCCTAGTTCTGAGAATCCTTCATCGGCTCCTCTGAAGAGCTCGAGAACAAAACAACCATCAAGAACCAGCATTTCTGTGAACTTGTTACTGCTCAAACCAATAGGACCTTCATAACAAGCACGAGCCTTCTCCTCAAGCTCTTTCATGGCGTCAATATACATTTCAATGTTGTGCTTGGTGCGTGCCATGACCTTATTGACGGCACGCCACTTGTGACGCTCCATGGGCTGGAGATGTTCGTTGCCATGGTGGTACGGACCAAGCGAGACGGTCTGAGGGAAGTAGGACTTGTTGTCGTTTTCTTGCAGGTAACGTGGAACTCTGTAGATACAAAGCTTGTCCCAGCTAGTTGTGGCATCGTCTCTAAGTGCTTCCTCCATCTTGTCTCTTATCGATATCACCCATTCTTCTCGAGTCTCTTCAGGTTGCTGGTTTCGGGTTTGGAGTTTTTGGCGCATCACAAGGGTGAGCAAGTACCAGGTCAACATGTCTTTGTGGATCAAAGACAGGTCTTTATTGACGAAAGACGGAAATGGTGCATCATTTCCTCTTCTTCTGACGAAATTCCGCCAAGGAAGAATCGGTCCAAATGATGGCGGTGGCGGTGGTGGTGGTGGATTTTTGCCTTTTTTTTTGAAGAAATACCGCCGAGGAGGGATCGATCTAAATGATGGAGGTGGTGGTGGTGGTGGTGGTAAAGTAAGAATACGCACCATTTTTGTTGGTCGAAGCTTTTTCAAAAGATTAAGAGAGAAAAAATGTCAAAGGCAAATATGTGTGCCACCTTAATAGATCTGTGCACTACAAAACAGATGTGTTCATATATTAATAAGTTTGAATTTATACACATCTAATCATGCACTTACATTAACTATAAGTTTGACGAACTTACAATTTGTTGGTTAAAATCGCAGTTTGACGAACTTTAAATCTGTTGGTAACGCCTTGACGGGCCACGTTTTGTTTGTTTTTGATTAAGTCCACAAACTCTTATAATTAAAAAGACTCGAAAAGTACTTCTTCGTCACTAACTCTATTATAAGAGCTAGCTATAGAGGAAGACTTTTTCGAGATAAAAAATCTGAGTCTCGGCTGTGGGGATATGACTGAATTTAAAATGTTATGGTTCTTGGACTGATGAGAGATAAAGGGGGTGTAAAAGCCACCAACGAATGGTTTCAAAAAAGAAATAGTGGGATCAATATTTTAATTTATTGAATTGCAATACAATAGAAAGACAATACAAACACTGCAAGTTAAATAAAAGAAACTATGGAATAATAAACAAAATTAAGGTGGTTTGAAATAAGCATAAGCAGTGAAAAGACTCTGAAATAATGTGAGAATTAACAGAAAAACTGCTGCAAAGAAAGAGAAATATGCCCAAGGATTATTGAAATACTTATGTTTCAAGGTCGCTTTCACAGCATTCCACTTTCTGCTGTAACTGCGGTCAACCTTATGCGATAATTCAGATAAATAACTATTTTGGAGGTCGAAAGCTACTTCCTCACATAGTCGGTTGAACAAATCCGCAACTTCAGAATCATTTCCTAACCAGTGTTCGATGATACCACAGTAGTGCAAATATCTTACATCTTCAGCAGAATCTATTAGGTTGTCCATGAAAATTATGTAGGATGTTATGTCGTTGTTTGATTCGATATGGCACTGCTCGAAAGCTATAAGATTTGAGAAGAGAGACTTGGTACCTACAAAATATACGAGAACGGTGAGTGGGTTACTCAACTGGTATACTCATTTTAAGGGATCAATCATATGATAAAAATCCGGATCATTCTCTGATTATGGAAAAAAAAAAAAAACCAATCACAAGAGACCATATGGTCTTTTTGAATGTTTAAGGAATTATGGGCGTTCTGAAGAAAAAAGTGTATTTTGCTTAAATCATTCCGAATTGGTCAAATTGGGAATAATTGATCTTTAGCAACTTGTGGAGAAAAATTAAACAAATCCAGTATATGTCATTCACAATTAATTTTTGGATATTTTTTTATTTTAGAACTTAGAAAATATCACGTTGGAGTGTAAAATATTTTGAAAACATTAACTCAATTATATGCAGATGGATCATTGATATCACATATAAGTGAGAAATAGGTGTTAAAAATATGATTTGAAAAGTAATGGATAAAAAGTGAACTTACCATCATGGATAAGTAATCTGGGTATCTCAAGATAACCGTTTTTGAACCTAATATCCCAAAACCGGTCGGTTTTTCTTCTCTTGAATTTAATACCGGCCTCTCTTAGTTCCGTCACGCAATGTACAAGCTGTTGTTGACGCTTGTCCGCCACGCGCGTTTTAAAGGACCATTTCGTTCGTGATAACCTCGGCTCCGGTGTCAGGCTAGGCCGGAGCAAACTTCGACGGAAAACATCTAGACAATGCAACTCTTCCTTGTCCTTGTCAGCAATTGGGTTAAAGAATTCATCGTTTTCTAGCGAGTTCTCGGTTTTTAGCTGGCCGGTTTTGGTTGATGGCATATCGGTTGGCATTAGTGGGTTGAAGAATCGAATTGCTAATTGCGCCACTAAACCGGTTTGGTTTTGTGTACCGAGCTGTAACTCTAATAACCGGTTGAGTACGAACAAAGGAAGTTGATTTTCCAGCATTACCATGTCACGTTGAATTGAATGCATCAATCCTCGCATCGCAAAGACCGGATCGTTACGACCATATCTACACAACACCAAAAGAAATTTTAAAAAGAGAAATCAAAGTCAACAATTTAGATAACCTGATCTGAAATCAGACCAGTTTAGCATACAATTGAATCATGCTTACCCTAGTTTTGAGAATCCTTCGTCAGCTCCTTTGAAGAGCTCGAGAACAAAACAACCATCAAGAACCAGCATTTCGATGAACTTGTTACTGCTCAAACCAATGTGACCTTCATAGCAAGCGCGAGCCCTCTCTTCGAGCTCTTTCATGGCGTCAATATACATTTCAATGCCTTGCTTGGTGCGTTTCATGACCATATTGACCGCACGCCATTTGTGATGGTCCATGGGGAGTAGATGTTTGTTGCCTTGGTGGTATGGACCAAGCGAGACGGTTTGAGGGAAGTAGGACTTGCTGTCGTTTTCTTGAAGGTAATGTGGAACTCTGTAGATACAGAGCTTGTCCCAGCTAGTTGTGGCGTCGTCTCTAAGTACTTGCTCCATCTTGTCTTTGATCCAGATCACCCATTCTTCCCGTGTCTCTTCGGGTTCTTGGTTTCGGGTTTGGAGTTTTTGGCGCATCATGAGGGTGAGCAAGTACCAGGTCAACATGTTTTTGTGGTCCAAAGACGGTGATGGTGGATTATTTCTTCTTATCCTTCTTAAGATAAAAGTTCGTAAAGGAAGGAACGGCCCAAATGGTGTTGGTGGTGGTGGTGGAGGCCGTGGTGGTTGATTATTTCTTCTTATTCGTCTTAAGATAAAATACCGTAGAGGAAGAAACGGCCCAAATGGTGTGGGAGGTGGCGGTGGCGGCGGTGGTGGTAGAATACGCACTGGTTGAGAAAACTGAGAAGTAATCGGGCCGAATTGTGGCGGCGGCGGCGGCTGCGGTGGTCGAATAGTAAGATTCACCATTTTTGTTGGTTGAAGATTTTTCAAGAGATTAAGAGTCAGAGAGAAAAAGTCAAAAGCAAAGAATGTAAAAGATGATTTAAAAGCTGTGAATCTGTGATTGGTTGAATATTTTGTAGAATTATTTATGGACCCGTTTTATCTGTAATGACAACAACCATAATTATACATTAATTACGAGTTTAACAAACTTTAAGGATTATGCCTTGACGGGCCATGTTTTGTTTGCTTTTCCTTCTACAGACTCTTATAAAAAAGACTGCAAAAGTCGTCGAAAAAAATAAGACTTCAAAAGTCTTGTGATAAATTCTTGTAATAAATATATTTCATGGAGTGAGATATTGAAACATCCAAACTTTATTGAGAAAATAAAATACTCTGTACTCTTATAAGAAGACTAATAGATTATTGACAATAATTGAGATTTGAAATATTCCAAATTCTTATTAAAAAATTCTACTTTTTTTCCCAAAATGTCAATACAGTAGCAACTTCATAATTTTACTAGATTAAGATCCGCGTAATACACAGATTTTTGATAATAATTGTATTTATATATGATTAAAAAAATAAGTAAATACCCGTTACGTTTTTAATAATAATTTTATTTGCATATAATTAAAAAAAATAAGTACATACCCGTTGCTGGTAACCGGTTGAACTTGATGAATATGAAATTTTGGATCTAATTGATTTAGAGTTAAATAATTTTAATTGATTCTTTGAACTCTCAACTTGTTTTTTCTTATTTTGACCCATATGAAACATCACCGAGGGAGGCTAGAGATTAGACTTTATATCTTATATATATTGAGATACATAACATTTTAGGAGAATATTTCCCAAAAATATTACATGTCATTTTTTATATATCCAAAAAATATTACTTATTTGCCATTTTTTATCTAAGAATAAACTTATTTTCCTATAACTTATTAGTAATTTTCCTTTTATTTTACTTTTTTCACCACGTTGTTATTTCTTTNTCCTTTTATTTTACTTTTTTCACCACGTTGTTATTTCTTTTTTGTTTTTATAAATTTGGTCATTTTACTTTTTACATAAATATCATATTGCATAGGTAATTTTTTTTTTCATTTATTTTTGATTTTTTTCTACTACATTGCTATTATTTTTTTCTATTTTTTAATATTTTTTTATATAAATTTGGTCATTTTACTTTTTACATAAATAACATAATGCATAGGTAATTTTTCTTTTCATTTATTTTTGACTTTTTTCGACTACATTGTTATTATTTATTTCTTTTTAATATTTTACTTATTTATTTTATCAATTATATTGATAGTATTTTTTATTTTTTTACTTTTTTATTACATTGACACGTGTCAAAATCTAAGTTAACAGTGACATATGTCGCGATCTGGTGAGTTATAATTTTGCCTACGTGTCACGTTCACGTCGAACGCGTTCAGCTTTATATAATAAGATACTTTAAAAAAAAATTATTTAGAGCCAACCACACCTATGCAGTTGTAATTAACATCCTCTATATATTAATCGAAAATGAAATAAAAATATAACTTTTATTTTGCAAAAAATTACATATCATGTCATTTATTCATTAGTTTAATATATATTTTTATAGATTTAAACATATTTACATCTTTTAGAATTTTTTTTATATCTTCTGTATGTCGTGATAAAATGTCTTATACGTTATACCAAAGAATCCAGTTAGAGTGTAATCGAGTCGTAGACATCGGAAACTCGGCACATGGCACGACCTAACCATTCTTGAATAAATGATAAGGTACTCTTATAAAAAGATTCCAATAAATCCATATTGTAGTATGTTAAGATTAAAACATTCAAAATCTTATTAAAAAATTCTAATAAGTTCTTGCGATATAATCAAGGAGGGAAATAAAAGCATCAAAAGATTCCAAACTAATAGAAAACGTCTTCTTACCCTTAATACAAACACTCAAATAAGTTGTTGAAAGAAGAAATTTATGCAAAAAAAAAAAAAAAAACAAACAAAAGTTGTTAAAAGAAAATTTTCAATAAGTTTGTGTAACATATTCGAGACTGAAATATCTAATCTAACTGTTATTTGTTAAGGTAGAAAAATCACCTTATACATGAACAAATCAGAAGGCCTTACATGGCACGACACACTAATAGGTAGATGCCATCATCTGATACGACCAAAATAGTGTACAGACATGCAAACCAGTGTCCAAGTATAGGGGACTAAATCAGCCCGACCCGACGAACATGTATCCAAACCCGAGTGAGATAATTATTCTGTAAATACTCTTGCATTTATTACGATAGATGGAGATCCAAAATTATGCCATCGGAAATTCTCTTAAAGTTTGTTCTCTCTCGATCTCCCAGTGAATTAGTTAAGATTCAAAGTAATATTTTAGGCACAGCCCATTCTTTATCTGTTACTTTCCTTTCTATTCAACTCGACTTCTCAGAGTCAATGAGAACTTTTGTCCCAATGCTCGATGATACCACAGTGGTGCAAGTAGCTAACATCTTCAGCAGAGTTTATTAGATTATCCATGAAGACTATGTAGGATGTTATGTTGTTGCTCGAGTCGATATGACACTGCTCGAAAGCTATAAGATTCGAAAAGAGAGAAGATTATGTAACACAGTCACCCTTCGCGTCACTTTCCTGACTTTTTTCTTTGTCTTGAAGCAAATTCAGTCATATGTGTATTGATTGATATTATCAATTTGATAACACACAGACGTGAGGAAGCCCTTTTTACAATTACAAGCCAAACATGAAGGTGAAGTTGATGATTGTATGTGTACAAAGAAATTGAGAGAGATCTCTGTTTCATTACATTGCAAAGTTGGTCTGGACTTTGCTTACCAGATGCTCTCCGTAGACAGCTCTTTTGAAAACTTGAGATTCTCCTCTCCCTGCAGGGTACTTCTGTTTACAGAGATCCAATGGCTCCACGACCGCGTCGAAATTAGTCTGTTTCAGGCAAGATTCAAAAACATGATTCCAATATCTGAATGTGGAGTATCGGAGGAAAACACAAAGAGTGTTAGAAAGTTAACAACCTCATAGAAGAATGCAACGCATACACGGTATTGAGGAGAGTTATTGATCACTCTATGAAGTGTGGATTCGTAGACTCCATTTGAAAGTATCTGCATATATGATTCCCCAAAAAGGTTCTCAATGGATAATCAAGAAAGAGAAATGAGTGTGGGAAGAACAAACCTTTAACATGTCGCCGATGTTGCAGACAAATGATCCAGGGATGGGAATGGCTGATATCCAATCGCCGCCCAAGTTTCTCACCTTTTAAAAAAGTTAAGATCTCTAAAGAGAGCCAAGACCATTTCTTGACATAAACATAAAATCAGAGAAGATAACAATAACAATACCTGGAGAGCAGTTTTGTCATCATCTTGATTTACAAGAGTTAACAAGCCTGTAGAGAATAGTGTTCCCCATTGAGACAGAGCTATGAAGATAGATTCAGAAATTCAACTTGATTTTCACTTCAGGGTTCAAACTTAATTACCATAGTCAGTGTGAGCTCCACTGGAATCAGATCGTGGTTAAGCAAATATTCAGACAAGGGTGAGTTACTAGAGCCGATAATCGAAAAGGGAATGGTAATAAACAGAAGGAGAAGTAGCACGTTACCATCCGGTATCATTTTCGGGCTGGCCATTTGTGGACGGAGCACCTGGATAGCCAATAAGACGCATCACCCAAAAAGGCTCTCCAGCAATCTTTCCTTCAAACTCATAAGGTGATCCGCCAAGAGCTAATGCAATTCCCCTCAAGATATTTCTAGAAAGATCTAGAAAACCATGAAAAGGAAATAAGAAACTACGGATTTATGCGATAAAGCCTCTTGGAAACATAACACATAAGAGAAACAGAAAGAAAAAAAAGGGTAGAACACCTGTACAGAGCTTAATATACTCCTCCATCAACTCTTTGAACTCTTGAGGATTCTCTGGCCTTCAAGAAAAGGCCACAGAAACAATGAGAGAAATGGCCAGAGGACGAAACAATACCATCGAGTAAGTACTGGGATAACCAGATAAGAAATCGAATATAGATTACCACTGGTTTGGCCCTTCCATGGCTTTGCCTATATCCCCATACTTCCCCTGCTTAAACTCTCTGTAACACTGTCCATAAGAGAATATAAAACCCATCAGGAGAATCACAAGGTAACATGATTAGTCCCTAGTGGACACGCACACACTTACATCAATGGCTTCATGCATATCTGGTTTTCCCTTGGTTACATTTTCTCCAATTCTCTGATATCCTCTGTTTACAGAACATCAATGAACGATCTTTTAAACTGTTCGATTTTGGGAAAGAGTTTGTATAGACAACAAACCTGTATCCAGCAGCTGGAGTCATCTTGATCTTAAGTTTCTCCTCATAAGGAAGCTCGAAGAACTCACGCGTGATTTCTCTGACTTTACTGAGAAGACTCTCCGAAATTCCATGACCTATCTGCTCTCCACTCACCAAAAAAAACCAAATCTTTTTCAAACCCCAAGAAAAAAGGAACTCAATTTCGACTACAAAGCTAGTCAAATTTGGTACCACGTAGAAGAAACCAGCGTCACGACAAGCTCTATCCAGTTGCCGAACAACCTCAACCACGCCGACATCCTCCGTCATGTCGGGATCATCACACTTGAGCAGAAGAGGATAGATGTCTGCAACATTGAAATTTCGAGTGAAGATTGATCAGAGTAAGATGAATCGAATCTAGGGTTTTTCGTCAGTACCGATGACTGGTAACGATTTGAAGTCAGTGGCCATCTTTACTTCAGAATCTTTCTTTGGGATTTTTTTCTTTTTTTTGGTAAACAGAGAGAGAATCTAACTGATTAGTACTGTATGTGGCTTACGAGGATATCTTTTATCAGCAAAAAGACTTGCGACTATTTAAGCTTTTCCCAATTTGGATTAACACACACTATTTTAAGACTAGTTAGATACTTCGGTTTTATTAATCAAGAAAAGTTCTTTTTTAAAGATTCGAATCTTTTAATTAACCAAAAAAAAAAGATTCGAATCTTTTGATTGCTCCTTTTGGTGCTTATTCAAGGAACAATCAATCTAGTTACATTCGTAGCTATTAGATCGTACCTGGAGAGGTAGTTTGCAACGTAGGGTCATGTAGAGGCTGAACAAAGCCATTGTTGATTACGAGCCTCATTTTTTAGATGCCTATGACTATGAGCGAGCCGTGGCAACTACGCACATGGTTTTTGGTGAAGTAACGAACTTGAATTTAATGAATGTCTCCAAATATCACTAGGCTCTGGTGACATAAACCGACATTGTACACCATGTGAACCCCTTTTTTTTATTTATTGATAATGAATGTGTTGATGTAACAGTGATCATCGCGTTTGCCACCATATCCACTAGTATTTGTCAATATGTTTTTCATATCGCATCCAATGATAAATAATTTTTGCGAAATATTAATTTTAGGGTCGATAAATAATTAGGGACATGTCTAGTTCAACAATTTACCATATTGCAAACCGAGTATGCAATAATCACCCTCTCTACAGTTCTACACACAAATATCATTAAAATGAATTATTTTAATCAGTAAGGATCAATTTGAGTTATATCCAATTACTTATGAAAGTTATATTATGGACTAACAACATTTTAATTTTAACTTTTAGAATCAAAATATCCCTTCGATCCTACCAGGAAATGGTTCGGAACTAGTGCTAATGATCATCATTCATCGTGGGATGGATATGGATTGATGATTAGAGGAAGATTTTATTTGTCTTTACCAAGAAGCATCTCCTCCCATTTATTTGATGAAAACATGTGTATTTAGCCATCCATGAAAATTTTTTTTTTGAATTGAACCATCCGAATTATCAAATTAATTATATTTATTCCATTCTGATGATTAATTATTACCGCTAATTAACGATTAGGACGACACTCACCTTTCCATTCCGAATTCTTTCATGGACCAACCTTTAAAAAAAATTAAAATCAAATTTGCTCGATGTTGGTAAAAAAAAAAAAACAAAATCAATGTATATATGGTTTGATTAATAATAATATATCCATCTCTAGATTTTACTTCAAATCTATCTGACCGAAGGAATAGATAATCGATTTGATTAAATTAAAGTCTTCATATCGATGATAGATCCAAGATTGTAAACGAAATTTCAGTTTATTTTTTACAAACTCCGCTGTAGCAATGCATGACGTCTCTCATTTCTAAGACAAAGAAGAAACAGAACGTTTCTTACGATCACTACAAAACTGCGTGCTGTTTTTATCCATCTTATCCAACACGTAGTGCGCAAGCAAATCATTAGACTCGACAAGATTCTCTCTGCACAAGAACTCATCTCCACAAAGCCTCTCAACGTCTCTGTAATAATCGTGAACAAACACATGAGTCTTCGGATTCCCGCCCTTTTTACTCCGGGCAAGCACCGCCGCCGTGAAAATCGACGACATCCTTCCCGGCCCTTCGTGAGCGTCGCCACGTGGCCCATCCACAAAGATTACATCCCAATCGACATCGTAGACGTGATTAGGCAAATCATTGAGACCCAATTTGCAGTCGGAGAAGAGGAGATTCTGCACGGGACGGCACTCGTTTCCCGCCGCTTCTTTCGCCGCCGCGACGAGCTCTCCGGCCTCGTGAGCTTTGGTCGTGTACTGAACATCGAACACGTCGATGTCAGGGTGGATTTCTTCGAAGTAAGCCGCGTAGTACCGATTTTCTTCGACGAAGACCGTGCGGCCGTTGTGGTTTAGCGATTTCCAGAGGAGAGTCTCGTGTGTGAGTCCGAAGACGAGGAGGTTACACGGCGGAGAGCAGCGGCGGAGGACGTCGGAGATCGATTTCATCTCTCCGTAGGACATGTGGAAACTGTCGTTGGATCTTGACGCGTAGTGAAGCAACGCGTTGATGGCGCTCATGGGTAGATTGGAGCTGGAGATGGTCGTCGGAGATGATGATCCTCCGGCGGCGGATGTGACGACGGCGGCTACGGCGGCGGCGACGGAGGCGTTTTTGGAAGGGATTGTGTCTCGAGTGTAGAGGAGAGTGAGGAGGAAAACGATGGTGAAGAAAGAGACGAAAGCGAGAAGCCATAAACGAGTCGTGCTCGTCTGTTTCTGGATGTAAGGATGAAGAAGGATGAGCTTGGTGTTCGTGTTCCCTGATCCGTTTTTCATTGCTTTTGCTTCTTCTTTTACTTCCTCTGTTTTCTTCTTCTGAAGATTTTCAGAGGAGAAGACGATTGAAGGATGGTTTAAAGATTTCTCAAAGGGAGAAAAATGGGGTTGATTTGAAAGGAAGTCAGAGCATCTCCATTGAGAGTATCTCATATTAAAAATAAAAAAAAAATAAAATAAAAGAAGAGAGAGAGGGAGAATCGACTTTCAATTTAGAGACTTTGAGAACCCCATGAAAAACTACCATACATTACACATGTTTTCTTCTAATTAGTTCAAATTTTTTTGTTGATATAGCAAATATCCAATACTTTAAAATACCAATTAAATATTTTATATATTGTTATTTTTTATTTTTTATTTTTNTTTAAAATACCAATTAAATATTTTATATATTGTTATTTTTTATTTTTTATTTTTTTAAAATTTATAAAATAAAATTATCTATATTTCAAGTTCCATTATGCATGAATCTAAATTATATATTAACATTATTTTTAAATTGATATT
>OVAY01002960.1:0-13990 GCA_900406395.1 Kernera saxatilis | reverse complement strand
ATTTTGTTTTTTAAAAATGAAACAATCCACTTGACAGAATTTAATTGGCCAGGTGACTTGTGCTTTATAAGATAAAGGATTAAAATAAACAAAACTCACAAATACTAATATATATGCACACATATATTGGAATTATTCATAATATTATTTTATTGCATAAATAAATACACACTAACATTATATTATCGTAATAATCAAGTTATTAAAATTTAAATTTTCAAGTTTGTTTCCAAAATAAATCACCTCGCGTATAACACAGAATAAAACTTACACTATCATCATCTAACTTTCAAAAACGTTAATAAATAGTAACAAAAAATAATTTGTATATACAACAACAATTAGACTATAAACAACAAATTATCTATATTATTTTACACGAAAAATACATGAAAATCTATACAAAAAAAAAATTTTATAAAATTGTGAATATAATTTTTAAAATTAAACATTGGCCCGCGATGTACCACAGGTTAAAACCTAGTTGTTTACATTCTCTACTAAGCTTCCGACTTAAATGTATAATTGTATAGAAAGCAATAGCATGAATGAATGGAATGGAATGGCACTTCTTTTTTTCACTTATTTTGTTGGGACATAATAATAACAACACAAGAGATAAAAGAAAGAGAAAAAGGAAAGTTGCAAAAGTGTNGAAAGAGAAAAAGGAAAGTTGCAAAAGTGTCGACCACAGTGGGAGTCGAACCCACGACCTTTTGATCCGAAGTCAAACGCGCTAATCCACTGCGCTATGCGGTCTTTGCTGTCCGATATCTTGTACATAACTAAGTCCAAGTAACTCTCAACATTTCTGCTTTGCTTAGTTAATTGCTTCCAAGGTTTCTCTCTCTCTCTCTCTCTCTGCAAAATCGGAACTGGCTGTATCGTACCTCGTCGTTGGATGTCCATGTCAATTATCGATCTGGCGTTCGTGCATCGCTAGCTGTGCCGAATCTCCGGATCTGGTTTGATCTTCCTTTCAAGTCTCGAATCTGGACTTGTACATCTCTTTCGCGAATTTGTATTTTCCTTGCGTGATCTTTGGATCTGGTTGTGTAGATTGATTACTTTGCAGCAGATTTAGGATGCTTCGTTTCCTGTCGAAAATCGATTCTCAGAGGAATTAGCGACACTTTTGTTTGGCGCAGCCATGTTCTATGGCACAGCTGTATGGGACCCTTGGCTTATTGTTGGCCAGATCATTTGCCTTCAATGCTCCTACTATCTCACTCTTGGAGTGTTGATGATGGTCTTTCTTGGCCTTCGGGTTCCTCGTCTTAGTCTTGTCTACTTCTTCGATTACGCTACCCTCACTACTTGTACGGTCACCGGTTGGTGTGTGATTGCCTCCTTCCTCTTCACTTCCCTGGCAGGGTAATACTCTTGACTTTTCTTCCCAATCTTTTGCCATGGTTTCTTCTCAATCTTTTGCCATAATAATCAGGGCTGCCTACATGGTCTTTTTGGTGGAACGAGCACGGAAATGCTTAGATTTCTCTGCAACTCTCTATATCATTCATCTCTTCTTCTGCATCATGTATGGAGGATGGCCTTCCTCTATGGCATGGTGGGTTGTAAATGGAACGGGACTTGCTGTAATGGCATTGCTAGCTGAGTACTTGTGCATTAAACGCGAGCAGCGAGAGATTCCTATGGATCGATTCCATTCAAGTAAGATAATCCTTCCTTGTTGAAATCATCAACTCATGTTTTTTTCTCATTTAACAAGTAAGATGAAATCAAACTGAAATGGGTGTCTATGCAGGGGTTTGATGATTGGTGTCTGAAGATTCGACGAATCCAACAAAAAAAACTCTAAACAATTGTGATGCCTGTACAGAGATGAAATCGGGGTGGCCAAACAAGTAAACCATGTTGGAAATTTAAGACAATGGAATGAATACGTTTTTGTTGCATTTTCAATTTCTTCCCTTGTATGAAAAACCATTAGACTCCTGAGTTTTATCATTCTGCGGTTATTGCCGATCCTCGAGTATCAAATTTGTGTGACGAAACGTAACGTTCGATTCGTCCAAATGTAAAATCATCGCATACGACATACAGCGAGGGTGGAGTGAAATTAATAACGCGTGATACAAAAACGACGTCGCACTTGGGACATGCGTTGAGTAGCCCCCAGATTCAGATCCAAAATCGAATCGCCAACGAGCGATCAAGCACTGCAAGTAGAATCTCCCCAACGCCTTGTCGTTAATCTGTATTTGCCGACGATAATCCCATCTCCGGTAGACACATTCGTTTCGATTCGCAAAGATGGTTAGTGTTATCATCACTCCATTCCCCGAGGATCTACTTCTCTATCTATTTCACTGAGTCTGTCTGCTTCATTGCATTGAATTTTATCTTCTTCAGATCTCTAAATGCGTATATTGAAGGTCTTGTTGGACTAGGTTTCTTGTTAGTTTGAAATCATCTCGCTACCGTGTTTTGGTTACTCGAGAGAATCAGGATTTCAAGTTAAATTATCGGAGAGAGCTATTTTCTTTTCTGTTCGCCACTAACTTAAGTTTATGCTTTTGTTTAAATTGTTCGCAGCCTCTCAGACTCGAAATCAAGGTAATGACCCTCCTTCGTTTATTTGATGCTCGATTTCCACCTCTTGTAATCTTATCATCCTTATTTTGGATTGGATTTTTCCGAGTGACACGCTTATATGTTTGGATCAGCGCAAATTTGCTCAAAGATCAGAAAGAGTCAAATCTGTAGATCTCCATCCAGCAGAACCATGGTAATTTGACCACATTCTCCGTTGCATATGTATCTAGTTTACATCATTCTTAGCTTTTTCATAGAAATGTTAACCAATAAATTAATACAGGATCCTGGCAAGTTTGTATTCCGGAACAGTGTGCATCTGGAATTATCAGACACAGGTATGAGATATAAGTATTCCATGTTTGGAGCATCTGTTGCTTTTGTCTTTCTTGATATCTTATATTCTTCCACCCTGATATTTATTGTTCCTTCTCTATTATTGTTAACCCAAAATCACCATATGATTTTGCAGACAATGATAAAATCTTTTGAGGTGACTGAATTGCCGGGTATGATCTACAACATTTCCTTGTTCCTATTCCTTATGATTTCACACAGCATTCTGTGGTCCTGCATTTGTTGAGTCTATGTCATTGTTCCTGCAGTTCGGTCAGCTAAGTTTGTTGCACGTAAGCAGTGGGTTGTAGCTGGAGCTGATGACATGTTTATTCGTGTCTACAACTACAACACAATGGATAAGATCAAAGTATTTGAGGCTCATGCTGATTACATTAGGTGTGTTGCTGTTCATCCTACCCTTCCCTATGTGTTATCATCATCGGATGATATGCTCATCAAGCTCTGGGACTGGGAGAAGGGTTGGCTTTGCACTCAGATTTTTGAAGGGCATTCCCATTATGTTATGCAAGTGACTTTCAATCCGAAAGACACCAATACTTTTGCTAGTGCATCCCTTGACCGTACCATAAAAGTGAGATTAGTCTTGGAATCTTGAGACACATGTTTGTTCATTCCCAGTATGAGAAGCTAAACCTTTCTCCTGTTTCTACATCTTTTCTTATCTAGATATGGAATCTTGGTTCTCCGGATCCAAATTTTACTTTGGATGCACATCTGAAAGGGGTCAACTGTGTAGACTACTTTACTGGTGGAGATAAACCATACCTAATCACTGGTTCTGATGATCATACTGCTAAGGTCTGTACTGATCTGTCTTGCTTCTTTGCAAGTTGTTTGCTATATATGTGTGCTTGTATGTATTTCCATTTGTATTGTTTGTATATAGGTTCCTGCAGGGTTTTCTTTTGTTCATAAATGTCTTCTGGAAGCAGGTGTGGGACTACCAAACAAAGAGTTGCGTTCAGACACTTGACGGTCATACACACAATGTTTCTGCAGTATGTTTCCATCCAGAGCTCCCGATAATTATTACGGGATCCGAAGACGGAACTGTTCGCATATGGCATGCCACCACTTACAGGTAACTCGTATGATACATGTAATGGAGCTACTATCTATTCGGTCTTAAACGTTTCCTTCAATTTTTCAAAAGTCTACCAAGTAGATTCATCCAGCAATTTACTTAATATTTGACATTTAGGCTGGAGAATACATTGAACTATGGCCTTGAGAGGGTTTGGGCGATTGGACACATGAAAGGTTCACGCAGGTAAGTTTCTGAACTTTTACAATTGCATATATTTATGCCCTACTAAAGGTACACTTATCTTCAAATATGAGTCTTTGATAATTCCTAATCTTTTTCCAGGCTTGTAATTGGTTATGATGAAGGATCCATAATGGTGAAACTTGGCCGTGAAATACCAGTGGCTAGTATGGACAACAGTGGGAAGATTATTTGGGCTAAACACAATGAGATACATACTGTGAACATCAAGAGCGTGGGCACAGATGAGGTCTGGGGAACACTTTTACATTGCTGTTTTTCATAGATTTGAAAACTAGCTCATGTTGCCTTGGTTGTGCTTACTTAGGTCACTGATGGTGAGAGACTGCCTTTGGCTGTTAAAGAGCTAGGGACCTGCGATCTTTATCCTCAAGTAAGTGGCATCCTTCTAATTGCATACCTCCTTCTAATTGCATACACTGTCACTCGCTTTAGGTAATAAAGGAAATATTATTTCATTTCTGTGGATTGTCATTTTCTTACATTTGTTGAAGAATTAGTGAATATGTAGTGCCAAAGTTTTTGTTTAACTGCTGCATGTAGTTATTTGTTTTTTTTTTTGGGTAGTTTGATAGATTACTGATATTAGTAGGAAATACGACCTTGATCTATTTTAAATCTTCTGATTACCCACTGTCATTTATGTTTCTGTTATTTAACTTTTTGCTTTTCAGAGCTTGAAGCACAACCCTAATGGTAGGTTTGTCGTTGTTTGTGGAGATGGTGAGTACATCATCTACACTGCCTTGGCATGGAGAAATAGGTCATTTGGCTCGGCACTGGAATTTGTTTGGTCATCTGAGGGGGAACATGCCGTCAGGGAAAGCTCGTCAAAGATCAAGATCTTCAGCAAGAACTTCCAGGTTTGTAATTCCTTTTGGCACGTTTCTTTTCCCGCTGATTAACTTTTAAAGCTTTTTTTGGTGTGTGTCTGATTACTATTATCTTAATTACACTAACCTATACTGACAGCCTAGTTTAATAATATGCAGGAAAAGAAGACTGTGAGGCCTACTTTCTCAGCAGAGCACATTTTTGGTGGGACGTTATTGGCAATGTGCTCAAGTGATTTTATCTGCTTCTATGATTGGGCGGAATGTAGATTGATTAGGCGAATAGATGTTACCGTAAAAGTAAGTGCTTATATACCAGAAGTAGCTCTATTAGTTTCTAACAGGAGAGTGGTTTATAGGTTACAGTTTCTGAAATATTTTTATTGGAGAAATAGAAGAGAATATCCTATCTGGACTTTAAACGCAAAAGCAGATTGATACTGCTCTTTTCTGCAACACGATCTCTTATTCACGTCTAACGTTTTTGTTTATTGTATTGTCTCAGAATCTTTATTGGGCCGACAGTGGTGATCTAGTTGCAATTTCCAGTGATTCATCATTCTACATCCTTAAGCTCAATGTGAGGGTTTTTTAAGTTCGGTAGTGTACCAGAACTCTGATAGAGTTTCCTTAGTTTATTCTCATTGCATTGTTGCTGTATGATACATGGTTTTAAGTTGTTTTTTACTGTTCTGCTGTAGCGCGACATTGTTTCCTCTTATTTGGATGGCGGTAAACAAATTGATGAGGAAGGCATTGAGGACGCATTTGAGCTTCTCAATGAAACCAATGAACGTGTTCGGACTGGCTTATGGGTTGGGGATTGTTTTATCTATACCAACTCTTCTTGGAGGCTTAACTACTGTGTTGGTGGTGAGGTAAGGCTCATTTCTAGGTTCTTGAAAGAAGAAAAAAGTGTTTTTATTTGTAAAGGATGTTCAATATTCCTCTTAAATTACAGGTAACGACAATGTATCATCTGGACCGTCCTATGTACTTGTTGGGTTATCTCGCTAATCAAAGTCGAGTTTATTTAATTGACAAAGAGTTCAAGTAAGCAGATGTTTTACTGTTAATATTGGTGACCAATGTTGTTTTAACTTTCTGACTTCTATGTCAATTTTATTGTTTACAGCGTTATTGGTTACACTTTGCTTTTAAGTTTGATTGAGTACAAGACTCTTGTGATGCGTGGAGATTTGGAACAGGCTAAGCAAGTCTTGCCTTCAATTCCTAAGGAGCATCATAATAGGTATGAGAGTGTGAATTTTATTGTTTACGCATTATGGTTATAGTTGCTTTATGATGTTAAGGAACATGCATGCAAGGTCACATCATGGTTTAAATTGGCTGTTAAAATTCATGCATTCCTGATTTTCTGATTCTCAACTTCAAAAATCTGCTCCTGTTGTCAGCGTGGCACACTTTTTGGAATCACGTGGTATGACAGAAGATGCTCTGGAAGTAGCTACTGACCCTGATTACCGATTTGAGTTGGCCATACAGCTTGGTAGATTGGAGGTCGCAAAGGTCAGTCTGTAGTTTTTACCATTGGAGAAGCTTTATTTCCATGACTTACCAATATGTTGTCATTCAATTCTTATATTTTGACAGGACATTGCCGTAGAAGCACAAAGTGAGTCTAAATGGAAGCAACTTGGAGAATTAGCGATGTCCACTGGGAAGGTGACTTATTTTTAACTGCAACTAGTGTTCTAGGTTTTTTACAAATGTTAGAGCTAATACGCATTTCTTTTCATTTTCCTTCCCATGCTTGGATCACCTTAGCTGGATATGGCTGAGGAATGCATGAGGCATGCTATGGATTTGAGTGGTCTGTTGCTGCTCTATTCTTCCTTGGGAGATGCAGAAGGATTGGCGAAGCTGGTGGCACTAGCTAAGGAGCAAGGAAAGAATAATGTCGCTTTTCTTTGCTTGTTCATGTTGGGTCAAGTAGAAGACTGCCTGCGTCTTTTGGTGGAAAGGTTTCATCGTTACTGTTTCTTACATTGGGGACATATATTCCTGAAACTAGTTACGTCTATGCTGATATTTGTCTGGTTACAGTAATCGGATACCTGAAGCCGCATTGATGGCTCGATCGTACCTTCCAAGCAAGGTCTCCGAAATAGTGGCATTGTGGAGAAACGATTTGACCAAGGTTAGTGTTAGACACTTCCAATGCATCTTCTGATTAAATTTCAAACCTTGCCTGCTGAGAAATCCACAGCTTTTCTTGATCCACTGTTAATCTGCATATAGATAAGTCCAAAGGCTGCTGAATCTCTGGCTGATCCTGAAGAGTATCCCAATCTCTTTGAGGACTGGCAAGTCGCCCTGTCCCTTGAAGAAAGAGCTGCAGAGACAAGGTATCTTTCAGATGCCGTTGTTGTCATTAGCTTGTTCTTAAAAACAGTGCTTATGAGGACACTTTTAAATTTAATTGTGGGACTTAACCATTTTGAGTCATGTGTCTGCATTAGATAGCGAAGTGGCCGTCATGTGCTTGGTTTTGATTTGAACATAACTGGGAACATTGTTTTCATTATCCAGCCACTTTGAAGTTTACAGGATCCTCACAAACAAGATACTTGTGTTGATTTATGTTGCAGGTGCGTCCATCCTCCTGCTGGGGATTATGGTAGTCATGCACACAGAGATCCTACAACTTTGGTGGAAGCTTTTAGAATCATGCAAAGTGAAGAAGAGGAGAGGGTTGAGCAAGGGGATGTTGTCGACGAGGTATGCATAGTTTCTGATACGTGGCATTGAGGTGGATGGTCTTTTACCCCTGATGTCCAATGGCTAGATTTCTGGTTTTGTCGGCTATAATTGACAATGGTATCATGAACAGATGATAGGGATTTTTAATTAGACCAGGGTGGCTGCCTTTTATTGTGAACAGGTTGAGGAAGAGGTAGAAGAGGAGCATCAGGAAGAGAGTAGTGATGGGAAGGAAGAGAATGTGGAAGAGGAGGCTGTTGTGGTGGACGCTGACTCTACAGATGGCGGTGTGCTAGTTAATGGGAACGAGTCTGAAGAACAGTGGGGTATGATTAGTGAAGGAACCCCATCAGGCTTATAGCATTTGTGGTGATGAATTGATTCTAAGATGCTGCTCTCAAACATGTCAGAACATTTCTATGATTTAGGTCGTTTGCTCACATGACATATATAATAGGGCATCTCTTGGTCATTCATATATGTCTCCCATCTTGTTTTTGCTGATCAATATGTGTTGATGATGATGTCTGTAGTGCTCCTGCTTCGCTTGTCAATTCCAATGAATATATATTATCAATCTGTGGACTGATAAAAAATCTTTGTTTGTTGTACAGTTCTAACACCACCGCAGGAGTAGGGTTCGTGAAGACATATATATATTCTTGGCTTTGAAAAGTGATATATTCAACAGAGAAACGAGGCAGCAGCAGCAGAGAGAGAGAGAAAGAAGAGAAGATAAGATGAGTTTGATTGTTAAAAACTGCTCTCTGGTAAATGGTATATGCTTCCGCTTATGCTGGCTTTTAATATACAGATTTCAAACAAACAAAAAAACAATGGTAATATGGGTTACTTAGGACAATATGGAAATAGACCATACATACATATTCGACCAAGTTCATTTCATTATTAATCTTATTTTGCAATAGCAATTAGCAAACACTTAAAGGAAAAGGATAGGTTGGGAAAGAGGAGGATGGATTGGAGACGCATATCGAAATCAAAACGCATAGTTTCTTCCACTGTCTTGGCTTCACTTTCCTCTTGCTAACAGTGAAATAGCCAAATTCCAAATAGTTTCTCAATTTTTTTTTGTTTCTCATAAAAGAAATTTGTTGACCATTGAGTAATACCCTTTTATGAAAAATCACTTTAAAAATTAGAAAAATAAAAGTAAATAGACGAGTACATCTTCATAGCCTTACCTAAATTTCGTAAGTGAAAATGATATATTCACAAAAATTGTAAGAAAACTATCCCGTCTTTGTAGTTAAATCATAAATAAAAGAATTAGTTTGTGAATGGGTCAAGTTATTTATAAGTCCGTGTGTGTTCTTAAAGGGAAGCCTGCTCCAGTCGATTGATCCGATCCAATCAAGACCCGACCAAGCAATCAAGTGAAAAAACAATAAAGGGATCATGAAACCTTGATTTTCGCTTTGATATCTGAATCGGCGACTATTAGGGCTTTCCTATCCACTGATCGCTCTATTAATTTCTTCGTCTAGGGTTTGGCTTCGGAGGTTTTTCTCAATTATGGCCCCCGATGGCCTACAAGAGGCGGACTATGAGAGTGATCCCGAGGAATTGAAGCGCTCCTTGGCAACCAGGAGGCGAGAAGCGAGCGATGATGAGGATGAAGGGGTTAAGGAGGAGGATCAGAAGCGGGGACCAAATCAGACGCCCCTTATCCATTCTGATCAATCCGATGAACACAGTGCTATCGACGGAGAGGAAGGATTGCATATGGAGAGTGAAGATGGGGCCGATAGCTATGATGAAGATGAGGATGAGGATTATGGAGAAGTTGATGACGATATGGAATACATTGCGGATAACGCCAAGACAAGTGTTGCTGGCAAGCCTACGGGAGTCGAAGTTGATGCCGCCAGGAACGGGCAAGACTCTGCCACAGATCTTGTGGTTGGAGAGGAACAAAAGCAGAAGGAACCTTTTGCAGTGCCAACTGCTGGAGCATTTTATATGCATGATGACAGATTTCAGGAAATGGATGTTGCCTCCAACAGGTAAACTATTTTACTCTAACCTGTGTCACACAAACTCATCTTGATAACCTATCAGAGGTCGAAGGCTTAGCCTGGGTCTAGGGTTTTGTCCACACTAGTTACTAACGGAAACTATCATGCACATTTATCTACCTATAATGATAGGTGAAGTTAACAAACTACTTTCTGTCATGCAATTTTATCAAGTAGTTCAAATACATTATTGGAACAAGTGCAGTTGGTTTGTTAATCTTATCTTTACCTTTGATTGTCTGTGTATCCTAACGTCTGAATCTAGCCAAGATGTCAGCAGAAGATAAGCACTGCTATTTTTACTACCATGCTCTCCGTTCAACCTTCTGTTTAGTGTCTGTGCACACAAGTTACATGGTGTTTTGATTTTGTTTGTGTAGGCGAATGCGTGGTGGTAGGAGGCTCTGGCAATCCCGAGATGAAAGAAAATGGGGACATGACAAATATGAGGAGATGAATACACAGGAAAAGCAAAATGATGTAGTTATCCTAGACCCTCTCTCTTCCTCTCCTCTTCATAAATATATTTTTGTTTTTGACATGTTTCCTCTTGCTGTGTTTATACATTTGCCCCTCTTATATATTTCCTTTTAATTTAGAAGCTGATTGATAAAACTTTGTGAACATAGAGGAGGACTTCGAGAGTCAGAGTCAGAGGTCGTGGTCAGGGTAGGGGTCAGGAGCGTGGATATTCTCGAGGGAGCAATTCTAAAGCGTTTACCAGCAATGGACACCAAAACCAGTTTCCCAAGGCTATGACAAGAGGGAGAGGGGCCAGAAGATATGAGGTTGCCTTGAGAAATGGCAATCAAGCACCTTCTGTGCAAACCAAACAGTGAGTCATTAAGTTTTGATTTCTCGTCTCTAGTCAACCCAAGAAGGCTCTATCTCTGATTTTAGTGTCACTGAATCTGTAGGTCCCAGAACTCTTTTGTGAAAGTGTCACATGTTGATTCAGGCCGTGCACCAACAGAAACAGCTAGCATAGAGACTGAAGTCATCCAAGCCAAAAAGAATGTTGTTGCGTCAAGTTTAAATTCAGCTTCTCCTCCATTTTATCCTTCAGGTTCCTCCAGTAACTTGGCACAAAAGGATTTACACGCTGGCATGGGTAGACTGCACATTAATGAAAACCCTACGCCGTCTGGAAAGAAGTATGGGAATACAAAATCAAGCTCTTCGTGGGTACGCACTACCCAACCTTCTCAGACTACAAGTCAAGGTAGAGGTGCACCTCCCTCTGGGAAAGTGCTTAATCAAGGTGACAAAGTTTCTTCGCCAATGCAAATCCGGGGAATGCCAAAAGGCACTGACCAAAGCTGTACTCTATCTCCTGGTCAGGCTTTTGATCAACATTCAGCTGTTATCAGTTTGCTGCCTTCTTCTCCACCGAAAACTGGCTCGTCAAAAAATCAGTATCTTTCTGGTGAAATAGAGTCAGCCACAGAAACAGGTGCTTTGGTTGCCAAGGGAAAAGGGACTCTCCAGCCTAGTGGAAGGGGATCTTTTATGTATGGGGGGACACAGTTTATGGGGCCGGGCGGGAGCATGGCAGCTGGTCATGGCAATCCAAATTTCCCTGCTTTTCTGCCTGGTAAGCTGTTCTTGAATGTCAATGTTCTTCCTACATTGGAATGGTTAAAAGGCATCTTCCAGATTCCATTTATGCATGCTAATGAAAATGAAAGCTAATGATGCTGAGCCTTTTGGCTTGGTTGCATGTCTAGAGCTGCTTGAGATCAGCGCCTGCTGTATGTACTGTTGCTAATATGCATGTCTGACTAGTTTTGTTTTTTATGCTCATATTTTGTCATGTTCATTTTCATGTGCAGTTATGCAATTCGGTGGTCAGCACGGTGGTGTTCCGACCTTTGGAATGGCTCTTCCAGGATATGTCCAGCCAGAACATGGTACCGGAAATCCGGAGATGACATGGTATACAGTCCTTCCTTTTCCCTGTCCATATTTATGGATGTTTGTTTTGAGTTTCCTCAGCTGTACGTGTTTTGAAAAGCTATATATTCCATGTTTCTTAGTTGACTTGCTGTATGCTTTTGTTATTTGAGATGATTTTACATCCATAGTCTTTTGCTGGCCCAAACAGAACCAGAATTGTTGCTTTCATTTATCTGCTGTTTGTTGTTTGTTTGATTTCCCTAGCTCCCTACCTATAGGTAGTTCCTGATTACTGCTACTTTTTGTTTCTATTATTGACAGGCTACCAATTTTGACTGGCCCGGGAGCATTAGGGGCTTCATATCGTCCACCTTATGCTGCCATTGATGGTTCTCACCAAGCACACAAACCAGGGTTACCTTCTTCTGTGGGATCCTCCAGGTTTATAAATCATTTGTCTTCATTTCCTCAGTATTGTTAATCAACCTGTAGATTTCGATATGCTTTAAGTGTTGACTCTTAACTTAACCCTAGAGGAAGAGTAGTATTGCAATGTAGCTTTGACTAAAGCAACCGTCTGTGAGATTTTAGATTTGGGATATCTTTTATTCTTTACCCATTGCAGAATGCTTGTTACACGTTTGATTTGCGTTTCTGAAGAGTTTTGATTAGTAGTACTATGTACACCAGATACACCAGAAACATGTAGCATTCTTTAACCAGACTCACTTTCCTGGTTGGGCACTCATGTAACCATGCTGATTTTTTTTTTTTTTTTGCAGCCAAGAGAACAGTTCGAATAACCCTAATGATGAAGAGAAGCCCATGGAGAGACCTGGTAAGTCGTTTCCTTGCCATTCTGGGCTGAGACCAGTGCTTTGACATCAGATGTTTGATGTATCTTGTTTTGAACAGTAGGGGAAGCATCTGCTGTAGTTGGTTTTAGGAGGAAATTTTGAAAGATGATTTACTGTGATGCAAAGCGATGAATAAGTTGGATATGGTTCCTCAAGCATTGTTTATTTAAGTTATAATAACGCTTGCCAATCAGACAGGGTCTTTTACTCTCCTTTGATGTAGAGGCTACAAACAATGGGACGTCACAAGGGTGGAACAGCAGCCCAAACAAGCAGGCACGTAGGTGAGTTTTGAAGCTATCTTATAACTGAGAGTTGAATTGATCATGGTTTGACTTGGTGAATCCATATGTATAGTTTGATAGGATGAAATGAGAGACTAACAGGAAAATGTGGCAGATACTCGGAGGAGATGAGGTAGAGCAAGTGAGTGCAAAAGTAAAGAAGGCAAAGGAAGGTGTCCTCTCTCTCTTTCTGGTATGAATGAGTTGAGAGAGAACCTCCCTCCTCTTCCAAGCTGCATTACGGAGCACTTTGGGCTCTGCTATTGTTGCCGATTTTTATTAGGTAGGCAAAGGCAATTCAAGAAAGAAAAAAGAAATATCACCTTCTCTTAATTGATTTGGACTCCTCTCGTGTGTTTATTTTTATATTTTTGCAGGAGGTTGTTGTGCCTTTGAAAGAGAAATTGTGAGCTTGAGCTGTGGGCTTCAATCTGTAATTTATTCTTTTTCTTCTTTTTTGGGTTGATATGTGTTTTGTTTTCTTCGTCGCCTGACCTGTGCTACTCTACTTATTAAGGTTTTTGTGCCCCACTTTACAATTTGTCCATTCTATTATTATTATTACTAGATACAAATCGCGGATAATAAATTTTTTTAGACTTAATTTGTTATATTTTAAATTAAGTTTTTAAATTTAATGTTGGCTAATTTTTTATATCTTAGGATTTCAAAATATTATAATGTAATGAGAAATTATATTGTCAAATATGATTGTTTTGTATGGCTAAATTTAAATTTAATTTTTGATTTTTGTTAATAATTATTTAATATTATAAATAATTATTAAATAAATAAAAAAAAAAAATTAATAACAAAATTATAGTTTGAGATAGCATGCCAATATATAAGTAATAACAAAGTTTTGTCAAAAATAAAATAGAGTTTGATTTGGTTATATTTTTCGTTCACTTTTTTTTATTTAATATAAATTATTTTATTGAAAAATTTGAACCTATACCTTAATTACATAAACAAAAACGTTTTAAAGTGTTTTTACATCAATAACAAAAAAAAAAAAAAAAAAATCAGTTGAGTATTTATTAGATCAAACAAAAAAATAGAGATGTCAACCAAATACTCAAAAGATCGATACAAAATAACTCATTGAATTTGGCCATGATCTTGTTCTTGACCGCGTGAGTGGTTTTTCGGT
>OVAY01002959.1:0-13992 GCA_900406395.1 Kernera saxatilis | reverse complement strand
ATACACCACGGCAACCCAATGCTGCTTATCAAAGTTGAATGGGAAGTAGATTAAATACATAGCATTCCCCGCGCTCACACTACAACATTTTTGACCCTCAGCAATAAGCTGAATCACAGAATCCAGGAAGACAAAGTCTTTTTTATTGTAATCTTTGCGAAATTTGGAGTGCTGCTTAGCTAGAGCGGATGGAAATTTGAAGTCGAGAAATAGAGCTTTGCCGATGCCAGGAGATTGTTTACCAAACATCAAACGGGTGTATGCCATTAGAACATCCATAACCTGCGTTGAATCAAAACGGTCAAGCCTTGTCTAGGTTGTCATTTTAATGTGAAACAAAAAAAGGTTTTTACCTTGCTCCCCATTGGCCTGCTCCTCTCGCAAATTTCAGCAAGCTCTTTGTTCGATACAAAAAACCCTTCAGAGACTTCAATAGCACTGTACATCATGTCTAGAATTAGTATCATGCATGTTTAAGGCATCTATAGGAATGTGTTAGATGGAGCTCACAATTGATATTTCGTCATCTGTTCCAGCTTCGAAAACTTTGCCGCATAATCAATAGTCGGGTCAGCTGCCAACCATAACCCGACTTCTCTCTTTGGGGTTTTATTATGCGTCCTCGTGCCTACATGATAGTCTTTTGATATCTTGGTTGGTAGGATCCTCACCCTCCGGCTTGTCCTCCGTTGAGCGGCTGTTTGATCCTGTTGGGGTCCGGCTTCTTTTACCTAGCAAAAAAGAAAATAATGATGCATCCAACATCTACTAAAAATGTGGGGGGGTGACTATAGAATACTCTTGAAGTGCTTTTGAATTAATTGTATCTCGTTTATAGACAACTAAAACATTATCGTGTTGGCTCTATTCATTAACGGTTTGCTCACATATGATCCACCACCAAACGTTAATAACTTGGAGCAAATGTGCGCCATAGACTGATCATTAAAAAATATTAATAGTGAGCCAATTAAACTATTAGTTTGCTTGCATTCTTCTGACCGTGAAAACAAAATACTTAGCAACATAATGGAATTTTTATCACCTAAAAACAAAATACTTAGCAAGCTAATAGAATTGTTATCACCCAAAAACAAAGTTTAGCGTCGGCGATAAAATGAGGCCGCAGCTAACAAAAACCCAATCAGCGTTTCCCAACAATTACACTACCAAAAGTTACACAGCCCCTCAGGAAATCATCTAATTGCCCTTGTCACTCACCCGAGGATCCACGCTTGATCCATTCGTGGATACCAAAAATCCCATTTCAAGGACCTGCATCAACAAAATTATTTTAGTTTATGCTGTGTTCATGCAAAAATCATAACACAAAACAAAAATAAACATGTTCCAATCATCCCGTTGACCTTTTTCTGCCCCTCCTCTTGCCCCTCTTCAGCCTCCTTGCTTCCTTCCGTGCCCACTTCACCTACACTAGTCCTTAACTCTTCATTGTTTTCCTGAGAGTTAGGTGATACTGTGTTCATGAAAAAATTGTGAACACAAAGACACAGAGAATACATGTTCCAATCATCCTGCTAACCTTGGCATGCCCCTCACTTGCCCCTCCTCAGCCTCCTTGCTGGCTTTTGTGCCCCCTTCACCTACACTAGTGCTTATAACTTCATTGATTTCCTGCAAGTTATATGATTGCAAATTAGTTAGGCAATCCAAACGTTACCACGATACCAGTTTGTTTTGCAAAGTAATTTTTCAAGTAAATGAGAATGTACAATTTCTGAAAGATCCAGATGCAGTGTTGCACATGCACCACTGTTGAGTTCTCCAAGAACTCCGTCAATAATATCTGAAGCATCTGGGATAGAACGTTTTACCTAAGCTTGCGTTTGGTCTCTAGGAGAGACAGCACCTTGCTTACTCATGTTGGGTTTATCAGCACTTGAGTTTGCAGGTTGCCAATGTCAACATCAACTGAGCATGCAAATTTGTCTAAGAACTCCAAAATGCTGGAAATTACATCACCTTGCATGTCCTTCATTTTCACATCCAATGTGGAGGCAAGGTTTGCATGCGCTTCCTGGATTGTCGTTATTTTAAGATGAATCCCATCTACGGCATCATTGATTCTGGTAACTACGAGGTCAGCAACTGCGCGAACATCTATATTCACTTGCTCTACTGGATCACCCACACCTCTTGGGATATTGCTGCTTTCAGGCACTTTCTGTTTTTCCTTCTCTTTATGTTTCTCCTTCTCCTTCTTCTTCTCCAGCTTCATACGTGCTTTATCAGCCTCCGTGAATCCCCCAATGAACATCTCTCTAGTTAATTGAAATTCTTCATTTACCAACTTCACTATGTTCTCCACACGAATATCGCTTACTTCGTCGGACCACCCCAGTTGTTCCTCATCTAAATCACCGTCTCCTGCTAATATACAATCTGCCTCCAGCTTTGAACACACGTAGAAATCTTTGAGTTAGTTGAACAAGTCCGTTTCTACATATTTTGTTAACACGCTAAAAATAAAATTATCATATAAAAACATTATTTGCGAATCCCGATATCTATTTACCAGCCCATATTGATTTTAATGAACCAAATCAAAATTTATCTCGGTACGATGTTGTCTATATTGTAGACCGAATGATTGGTTAGATAAGGGATTTTTTACCTCTTTTTTTTGTCCATATCCATGATATGTTGCGGGCTAAGGCACGCCTTGTTCTCTGTGTTCCTGATCACCCCCAGCTCTTTTCCACATCAGCATCGGATTCCGATGAATAGCAATTAATTTCAGCTGCATCGTTGATTGCAGGAACTGCTTCAACCAACACCAATTGTAGAGTTGGAAGGAATCCTTTCATCGCATTTAAACTCTGCGATATAGTTAGGGTACTCCTCTCTTTCATACTCGACATCACCATATCGAACGCAAGCCTACCCCATGGATAAGCAAAAAATTCATCAATATCCCTGATAAGTTCAGCGTGCGCTTTCAGAATCTTTGGTGTGTGCGATGTCGGTAGCAAAACAGAAGACACCAGCGCAAGACACGCGTATTTCATTCTCATCTCACGATCTGTCACCGTTTGCCTCTTCAACATCTTTGTGACGCGATCAACTGTTACAGTCTCCAACTCGCCAAACAAACTGCACCAATACGGTTTCACATTGATTGCATTCTTCTTCCTCTTTTTGGTTTTAGCCGAAAATTTTCCACACGGAATCCCAGTTACAATCGCAAACTCCCGAAGTGAGAATCTAATAGGTTTCCCCGCAAATAGGATCCAGATCTCGTGCGCTTTCTCCACTTGTAATTGCCTCGTCATGAAGAAATGCCCGAGCCTACCCGAATACGATGGCTTCTCTGCAGATGCAATCAATTTTCCAAAAGAAGATCCTCTCAATTCCTCAGCCTCGTCTTCTGCTAAGGCGTTCATAATTTCTCGGATCCTCCATGTCTTCACATAGCATGTAACTCTTTGCCCTATGGGTTCTTCGCCGGCGGTAGCTCAGGTAGTTCCATCTACTTCCTGATTAAATTTCTCTAAAATCAGTCCAAAAAACTAAAACTTTTCACCTAATAACTGCTAATCTGCCCATTTAATAAACGGGAAGTAATGCTAAAGGTTTACAAAAACTTACCTTTTTTGGTGATCACTTGCCTTCTTCTCCGATTTTATTGCAAAGATTTCCCCTATTCACCGCTGAATTTCGACACACTATATATATCGCATGGGTTTCTTCTCCGGTGTTTGCGAACTGCTTCAACCCTAGATTTAATAAACTAAATCAACAACGCTATCTTTTAGTTTCTTAAGTTTTTTTAAAAAAAATTGAAAATCGTTACATACAGTTGCATTGTAACTATATGTGTATCTCTTGCTATATTTTGTGTGTCAGAGACCTACAGTTTTCGGTGGATGATAGGGCTAAATTGGTTCATAGGAGACATAGGGGTATAAGAGTATTAATGAAAAGTGAATAGTGGAAGCCGTTTTTCTTTGTTATTCTCCCAATTACGTACGGTTTCTTTGATATGCAATGCAAATTCTCATCAATCAATTCTATATAAATCCATCTACCAATAACATCAATTTTTTTTTTTAAATACTGAAGATATCATATATGGATCTCCGATGATGCCAATTATATATTCATCACGCTACTAACATCATAAAGTAATAATATTAGTAAAACAAAATTTCATATTTTTCCCCTTTCATTAATTCGCAAGCAAGATCACAATTTCAAAGTTACGACCATATATGTTTTAAGTATATCCCCATTCACAATCTCATGTGCAAATTTGAAGACATTCCGCTTAGTGTCGAAGCTGAATATATATATATATATATATATATATATTTTATATATCTAATTACAAGAAAACTGTCGTGCGAATTTTTGCAGCGAAATAATTTTTTGCAAATATATTCATAACAATAAATATTTATTTTTTTAAGAAAATAATTTGTTGCTAATTAACGATGAAATAACGACGGTTTCCTGAGTCCCAGAGGTTCATTTGTGTGTAATGAATTTAATCAAACCTCCTTCTGCCGAGGTCATGAGAGATCGCTTTTCATCACCTCTTCCTCGGAAAAATAAACTTTCCCATCAAATTTCCTTTCGGAGAGAGGTGTCCTTCCCTCAGATCCAATTCCGAAGAAGATGGTTATCCTCCTAGCCGCTCTGTATTCTTGTGTGAAGATCTCTACAGGACCGGTAGATGCGACCAATCTCATCACAGTGAGATTTGAGGTTACAGACCGTTGTCCAAAAGCACAGTTTAAGGTGATAATTTTAAAGTCTCTAGAGCAGTTTGGAGCAAGTGGTCTTCCTTCTAAGATTTTGCTTGTGTTTCGTCTTTTCGACAACTCTTCTAATGCGCATCCAATCTTTGATCAGTTTGGCTCTTTATATTTATTTCTAGCTTGTTGTTTATCTATTGTAGTTATTGGGCCTGCATATCGGGGTTGTTTGATTGTGGTATTCTCATTCGTAATCGATTAACTTGGTTTCTTTTTAGTCTCTTTAACGTAATCTAAGGTCATATAAAGATAATTTTTGTTAATGGTTAATTTTATTACAAAGAAGCTTTACAAAATTGAGGGTTCCAAAATTTATGCAGGTTAATGAAACACATTTGATGATAGAATAAGGTAGTTAAAATCATAACATGGACGTTGATTTCTTAAATCAAAATTTTTAAGTCTCATGTATTCTAAATCAACCTAAAATATACACATTTTATATTTTTTTTTTGGGTTTTATATTCTAATTCTCATGTATTCTAACCATTTTTTTTACTCCTCCATATTTTTACCACTTTTTTCTCTATTACACCATTTCTCCCATTCATAATCACGAAAATACCATCATCTTTTTTTTTTTTTTCCGAAAATACCCAAAAGACAACCAACACCCTCATGTTATCAATTATTTACAAAAATGTCATCTTCTTCAATTTTCTCAACCACCATTAACAATAAAAAATGAGTTCTAAATGCTTCTCCAACCAATTTTTGAGCTGTAAATACATCATATTTGACCTCATAAACTCATAATCTTCTATTTCCTCTCAATTTTCATCCAAAAAACTCTCTAAATTTCGTTTTCAAGTTTTACAAATTCTTGGATCTTACTAATTTTGGTTCTTCTTTAGCTTAAAACGGTTGAGCTTCCCTAATATCCGTTGAAGTCGAAGTTCTGGACGTCTTCCGAAGCTTAAAACAACCTCCAACCGGGCTAAGGTAATTTTTAACTTGGTTTTCGTCGATTTACAGGTCCGAGTCGCATTAGTAGACTTCTTTTGCAGTCTGCTCTTGCAGTAGACTTCATGTGAAGTATGTTCGTCAACGTATGGGTTAGTTTTGTATTTGACCAATTTTCATGCACAGTGTTTTCAGACTTCATCTGAAGTCTGCGCATTTTTCTTTGGAAACAAACAAAAAAATCCCGTAGACTTCATTTGAAGTCTGAATTAAGGGGGTTTAGTTTTGCATTTGACCAAAATATTGAATTTTTTAGTAGACTTCGTTTGAAGTCTGAAATATCTTTCTCAATTAAGAGGTTATTTTTTTGCATTTGTCAAAATGTTGACTTTTTGAGTAGACTTCTCATGGAGTCTACTAAGATTACTTCTGCATTTGACCAAAATATAAAATATTGACCCGAAAAACAATTAATTTTAAATTAATTAGCAGACTTCATATGAAGTCTGCACCATCACGCAGATTTCAGTTGAAGTCTACTCTGCGAAATGATGGTCAAACACAAAAAATAACCTAAAAATGATTCAGACTTCAAATATGGTGCATACTTCATATGAAATCTACTTTTAAAGTCAAACAAAGTCAACTGCAAAACTAACTTGGCGCAGACTTCATATGAAGTTTGCTATATAGGAGCAGACTTCATACGAAGTCTGAAATTATGAAGACACATTACTGGATTTGTACATACTTCATATGGAGTCTGCTTGCGTCACTCAGACGTCATATGAAGTCTACTCTGAAAATCAAACTTTTGGTCAATTGCAAAACTAACCTTTTTAATTTTCAGACTTCAGATGAAATCTGCTATCCAAAAGTCAAAATTTTGGTCAATTGTAGGAGTAACCTGCAAATTAACAAAGGCAGACTTTAAACGAAGTCTGAAACCCTTGCAAACTTCTAAAGAAGTATGCCTTCGTTAATTTGCAATTGCATAACTAACCTAAATTTCAGACTACATAATCAGTCTCCTATGTAAGTCTACCTATGAAGTCTAAACGTCTAGACTTCGTGTAATGTCCAGACGCGTAGACTTTAATGGAAGTTTGGTGTAGAAGTCTAATAGGGTAGTCTGTAAGGATAATTTTGTTAAAAAATGCATTTACAGCGTATTTATAAATTATGTTTTAGATTTTGTTGTTCTATTATGTATCAAATTTTCTATTGGGAAGTCTGATTCAGAAGTCGTAAGGTGTGGTCTGTGTGCAATATATTTGTTAAAAATGTATTTACAACCTATTTATAAATTAATTTTTAGTTTTTCTTGGTTTGTTATGTTTTTTAGTTACTGCTTTTGACTCTATTTGAGTTTAACATGGTTATGTCTTATAATTAAGACAAAATAAAATTTTTTATTGGATTAGACTTCTAACTCATTTTTATAGACTTCATGTGAAGTCTGCTTAGCAGACTGTATAAGAAGTCTGTATTATAATTTTTTTAAAAAATCCTTTACTTATAAATCAGTTTTTAGATTTTTTTTTTCTTATGTGGGTTAGTCATTTTTTTTTGCCTCTGTATGAGTTTAACATGGTAATGTGTTATAATAATGGTTGACTTAGTTTTTTTGTTATATAATGTTTCTAGCTCATTTTTGCAGTGCTTCACATAGAAGTATCATACCACCCATAAAGACTCAAATGAAGGTTTCACCAACAAATTCGCTCCAAATGATCTGAGCTTCAGGATTTCTCAACAAAACCAACATTTTAAGACAAACGATCGAGTCAAAAGTGGAAAAATCTGAGCCAATTTGAAAAAATATGAAGAGGCTCCTAAAGGCTAAAATGAAGTCTTCTTTTGTAGACTTCGTCTAAAGTCTATATAGGTAGACTTCTTTTGAAGTCTACGTTTGAATTTGTCGTGTGTAGTCTGTGAGGATAATTTTGTTAAAAATGAATTTACAACATACTTATAAAAAAAAAATTAGATTATCTTGTTTTCTCATGTGTCTTAGTTATTGTTTTTTCTCCTGTATGAGTTTTACATGGTTTTGTTTTATAATTATCGTATAATCAATTTTCTTATATGGGTTAAAAGTGAAGGTGATGTTTGGCCTTTACTCAATAACTATTGAACTTTCTGTTTTCGAAAGTTCCATTCTTTCTCATCTTATTGATGATCAACCTTCTAATATGGTTTGTATTAGTTTGGTTAATTTTGGTGAGAAGTGTATTTGGTTAATTTTGGTGAGAAGTATCTTATGGATGATCAGTTCTCTATACTAAGGAAATTTGAGCTTGGTGCAATGGTAAAATTTATGTCTAAACATCTTTTTTGATGTATCTGCTCGGGAAAAAAAAAAGAAATATATCTAATTAATTTAGTAATGACTAATGAGATAACACACACCAAAATATCATGCACTAGTTCCATCGATAAATCATAACAAATATTCTGCAAAAATAGCCAATAGTTATTGAATCTACAAAATATAATATATAAAAAAGCTTAGATTTACTCATATATAGAGTTTTGTTTCAGAATAATTAAGTAAACTGCACACGTCTCCTTGATGTATTCCATTCCTTAACCATGGATGACTCGTCATTAGAATCCAATAAAAAAATAAAAAAAACTGAATTGAACCAATTAAAAAATCATAAAAAGTCACTAGACACATTCTTATCCCAATATCAAATTTAAACAATTCAATATCAACAACTATCCAAAAAATCATAACGAAAATAAGTTAATGGCTTTTCTATCACAAGTTGATGAAATGAACTCATATTCAACTAAAATCAAGCTCAAAGAAATTTTTATTACATTGATTATTACTATTATATCAAGGTTAAGAATAAAGAGATTCTAAATTTAAACGAATGTAATAGGAGAATAACTAATAAAGAAATCTCATACTCGTTTTCGAACTATTTGACGGTTGACAGTAACTGTATTTTTCCATCCATGTTTACCAAATAACAATAACGCATGTCAAAATTATATATGCAATCATACTACAAATTCACTTAATGCAGACTTCTTTGTCAGTCTGCGTTTTAGACTACAAACGAAGTCTACATAGCAGACTACAAAGGAAGTCTACATAGCAGACTACTAAGGAAGTCTACATATCGAGTTTCTAAATCAAACAAAGAACGGTTTCAGATCTGAAATTTTTGTTTGAAACTAAATCTGATAGAAAACGATTAAAAAACTTCAGATATGATAAAATAGCTTTAGGTATAACTTTGTGTTAGGATCTAAACCCAAAAAAACTGAAGCAAAAACCATTCTTTTCTTTAGATCCAAAATTTTATGGAGAAAAAAAAAAAAAAAACATAGATCTGAAATTTATATATCCAAAAATTTTGTGGAGCAACACTTACTTGTAATGGAGGTGCAAGTCATATCTGCAACAACAAGAAGATAAAGTCCAATGTTAATAAAAATTTGAAGACAAGTATAAACAAACATTTGTGGTCAAACTAAAAATTTGATTTTGGTGAAGAACTTACCTCTACGGAAAGAGGAAGATGAAGACGATGGCGAGTAAGAACTGCAAGAAAGAGATGAAAACGAGTGAGAAAAGATGGAGACAGATAAAGAAGACGAAGAACGCCGACTTACCACTATGACAATCAGTAAGAATGGAGAGGCGGCGGAGGTAACTAGTGAGTAGAGAGAGTAGAGCGCCATTTTAGAGAGGATAATGGTTCTGGAAGATTTTTTTTATTTTACAACGGTGGCGAAGTCAGATCGGCGGCTAAAAGAGAATCGGCGCCTCAGAGAGAAGCGGCGCTAGGGTTTCGGGTTTTTACCACAAAATACTGAAAATGGCTTGTAAAATCTTTTTATATGTCGGGTAATTTTGCTTGTAAAATCCTTAATTCATTCGGTTAGGTTAAAATTTTCGGTTTAGTAGACTTCAATTGCAGTCTCTAGGCTCTAAACTGTAAGTAGACTTCATTCGAAGTCTTCTAGACCTTAAACTCTAAATAGACTTCAATTGAAGTCTCAAAAATTATACAGACTGCATATGAAATCTGTAAACCTAAACCCCAATTCTAATATTTTACTCTTAATTCGAATATTTTTTTCTTAGTAACTAAGATTATAATAAAAACTAGGGTAATTACTTGGAATAACCCAAATTAGTGGTTTTATTACTAGACTAACTCTCCAATGACAGATTTACTAGATTAGCTCAAATCTTTTGAAAGAAGACATATTACCCATAATTTTTTTTATTATTTACACCCAATGCCATTTATATTTAAATTTCAAAAAAAATTATAAAAATTACAATTAAAAACAAAAAAATAAAACCAACTCTCGGTTCTTCTCTTTCTCTTTCACTTTCACTTCTCCTTTCACCCTAAACCCTAAATTTCGCTGCTAAAAAATCTAAGGCGATCTCAAATTCCCACCGTCGTCATCTCGTGGCTTTCCCTCCTCCACCGGCAAAATTCCCCTCCGCCTTCTACGGCGAGCATCTCCCGAGGTAAACCCTAACTATCCCGCTTCCTCTCTGCATCTCCCGAGGAAGATTCCTCTCTTCGATCGCCACCACCGTCATCTCCTGGCTCTCGATCCTCCGACGGCGAATTCCCCTCCGCCTTCGACAGCGACTACTGAGCTTCTTCCGCATCACCGAAGCGCTGCATCTCCCGATTCTTCTCTCCATCTCCCGATTCCTCTTCGAAAATCGTGAGCAAAGTTTTACTCTTTCTATCTTCCATTTTTGTTGGTTGTCGTCATACCTCTCCGCCCTCAAATTCCTCTCATAATTGATTAGGTACACTTGATATCATAAATTACTTGGGTTTGTTTGGATTCAGTTCATCTACCTTCAAATGTGTTATATTTTGAAAATCTCAGGTTTGTTTAGGTCGATTTTGTCTTTATTGTTTGATTCCGATAGTGTTTGGCATTTCTATTCCTCATAGTAATGGAAGAAAAATAAAAACGAATTTGGCGCGTATACTTGAGATAAACAAGATGTTTGAATGTGATAGTATTTATATTGTTGGTTGCTAGTGACGTCAGGTAATTTGGTTGCTGATGGCAGATAAATTGGTATAGTAATGTCAGATTTATTTCCTACTGAATACAGGTTTTTGGCTAGTAATGTCAGACTTAGTTACGTTTGATGATAGATATATTAGTTATTGATGTCAGATTCCATGGCCTTTGATGATAGATATATTGGATTTTAATGACAGATTTTATTGATGCAGATTATAGATATGGCGCCCTCAAGCACGAAGAAGAACTACCCTCCTCGTCTATACGAAGATGGAAAAGCACCTATGCAATAGAGGAGTATGAATCACAACTGCCACTTGGCAAATGTGGCAATGGTGAAAGAGGGAGTGGGAGAAGACGTGTGGAATTTCATGAGGGAGTCAGCCGTTGGAGTGATTATTAAGCTATATGAAAGTGATTCATTTGGTCTGCCAAGACTGTCCATCACTTCCTCACTCATCAGTTGGCTATAGTTAAGGATCATGAGGTGTGGTCATTGGTTGGTGGACAACCAATTCGGTTATCTTTATATGAGTTTAAAGAGATTACTGGACTAACTTGACCTTCTTTGGAAGCATGTAACTCAATTCGACCTCATATAATCTCATATCCAACCCATAATCCTCGTAAACCATTCCAATGAAATCTTCATACTGTGTAATACCATTTGCTGATAATACTTTGCATCCTCTTCTATCATCAACAATAAATAACCATCTGTTTTTCTCAAGTTTCCATTTACCAGGAACAAGAATAATTTGCTCCATCAGTAAGTAAATTGATATGAAATTGAAATTCAAACACTAGAGAAGAAAAAAAAAGGTAGAAGACCTTGTTAAAAGTCGGGGGCATGTACCCTAAAACTTTAAGTGGCTCTGTAATTTTTGAAGGGTATTTTTGGTATTTTACGCCATTAAACAAATTTGTCATACCCGAAACAACTCTGTCACTTTAAGTCTGACATTAAAGAGCATCGTAAATCTGTCGTACGAAAAGTTTACCACCATTAAAAAGTTATTCTAGTAAGAGATAAGTCTGTTATCTCAGTCACACTTAAAATCTGTCATCAAATCTTAAAATTAAATTTTGAACATATAAGAATGTCATATCGTAAAAACAAATATGACATCACATTGAGTCTAGTCAAGTAAATAACTTTTTGAGACAAAATAAATCTGACTTTAGTCAGACTTATTTCCGTTATTGTAAAAGTCTGACATCATTATTTTACGTTTAAATAAATCTGATACCAATATAACTTATTAGTCTGTCAATTTCAAATAAATCTGTCCTAAAAATCTGTCATACAGAATTAAAATCTGACGTACTCAATAAAAGTTTGTCAACTGTTTTTAAATCTGTTATATAAGCACAATAAATCTGTGTAATAAGTCTGTCATACCAAATAAGTCTGAGAACTAAAACTAATATGTTGTGTCATACGACAGATATTCTAAAATAAATCTATCATCCGAATAAAAAATCTGTCACTCAAAATAAGTCTGTAAAAAATTGTTAAGTCTTTCATCAAGTAAACGATAAGTCTGACTGACAGACTTATATGTTTTTTCGAAATTTCGGTGGTATTTTTGTAAATATGGGCACTTTTTCGCTGACGTGGAAAAACAAAATAATGGCATTTTTGTAAATTTTTTTTTCTAACAATGCCATCTAAGGGTACAATAGGCATTAAAAACAAAATTCTAAAATAAAAAACACATAGGTTAGTCTAATAATAAAACCTTTAATTTGGGTCATTTTAACAAATCACCCTAAAAACTAATATCAAAATATAAATTGCAAAATTTTTAACATTCCTATTTTTCTATTTCAATTTAAAAATTCAAGTAGAAAATATTTAACTCTAACTCTAACCCTAAACTTAACTCTACCAATTGTATGATATGTATTGATTCCATTAGAATGTAGAGATTTAGGTTGTAACATAATTTATCTTACATTGTCTAATATAATTCAATTGTATGATATTTTAACTTTTACAATTCACAATTACTTATATGTTGTTTACCCATGCACATTTTTAATCAAATTAATTTTCCTAAATTTTTTATTTTAAATTTAAGATTTAATTACAGCTCAGACTTCATCTGTAGTCTGCTAACTCAAGTAGACTTCGGCATGAAATCCAATGATAAGACTTATTTTGTTGTCTGTTCAAGTATATATGTAGTTTATAACCTAATATCTCTTACTTTGTATAATATGATTCAATAGTATGAAATTTTAATTTTTACAATTCACAATTGCTTATATGTTATTTATCCATACATATTTTTTAATCAAATTAATTTTCTTAAATTTAATAATTTAACTATAAGATTTAAATTACGTATCAGACTTCATTGACAGTTTTCTATGTAGACTTCTGAATGAAGTCGAACAAGTAGACTTCTTATTTATGTTTTCAGACTTCGTAAGGTGAAAAAAGTAATTGTTCTATCCATTTTTTGTTTGTTCATAGGGGATGAAACTGTAATTTTCCTATCCTTTGGGTTACTTTTGATTAAAATCATATATGGAGTTTACTTTTGCATTTCTAACCAAGTTTTAGGTCATTTTTAGTAATTCATTTTTTTTTGTGCGAAACACATTTTATATATCTAAGAATACAACTCTGCCTTGTTACATGAAGGTTAATCAAGTATTTAAAAATAGTAAACAAAAAGAAACCATTAAGATCTTTATATGGTTCATAACTTGATATACAGTAAAACCTCTATAAATTAATAATGTCGGGACCGTAAAATTTTATTAATTTAGAGATATATTAATTTATAGAAATTTTTTGTTTAAACTATATTTTCTATTAAAAAATTAAAACGATGATATATCAATGAATTTAGATAAATTTATTTGTAAAATAATATATATGAACTTGAAATTAATGATTAATAGTATCAAATATCGTAATAGAATGTATGTTAACAACCAACTAGATTATCCCGATAAAAAAATTATACGTTAGAAATTTAATGTTTTAAAAAATTGATGCTCCGAAGAGTGATTATGAAGGTAATACATAAATGGTATATTTGGAAGTATTTAAACATTGAACATACAATTATCATGTCTATAATTTTTTGTAATTTTTTTATGTAGATAGAAAAAACTAGAAGTTTTTGGTGCAATAATAAAAATTATAGATGATTTTTAAAAAATAGCAGACAAAAAACAATTTTAGTTATATATTATATATAAATATTAATTTATGATATTATTGGGACCATATATTTACATAAAGATTCTTAAACAATTATTA